>JBCAUA010091995.1:0-10478 GCA_038406235.1 Peronia verruculata
ATAGATAGATAGATAGATAGATAGATAGATAGATAGATAGATAGATAGATAGATAGATAGATAGATAGAGGAAAAAACACCAAATTGTGAAATAGTGAAATATTAGTTTCCTCAGATCTATGGTTGTTTTTCTTGTTATCATTATGATGAAACATTCTGAGATTACATGGCCACTTTATTTATTTTGTTTTATTTATTTATTTATATATTTATTTATTTATTCTTTTATTTATTTGTTCATTCATTTATTTGTTGCTGTGTGTGTGTGTGTTTTTTTTTTTTTTAAATATTTTTAGCCTTTCGGTCCGAAGAACGCAGTAGTGTATCAGCTTACGTGCCTGCCCTACTGTTGGTGAGAATTTTTATGGATAGAAATTTGGACCGGAAATTTTGCCGGAACAGAGTCCGTCTCCGCCAACTCCTCATCCGATGTTTAACTATCAAGAGTTCTTTAACACGCCTAACAGACGTGCGAGAACTTCAAAATATGTGCCCTCTTTTTCGAGAAGGCTAGACGTCGAGCTTCCTTATCCAAGGACCAGGAGATCGTTGAGTCATTGAAAAAAAAAACAAAAAAACATGCAGGCTCTTTAAATCTTTTCCGGCCCCGATGGTAGGCTCTGAAATCCTAACTCTTGACGCCCACGATGTGACCTATGACAATTTCGGTCATTTCGACCTCTTAGCAGAGAAGGAAACATAAAAAGGGACGCACCCTGTGTCAAACCATCAGAGCTGTAATTATAAATCGACATTAGTAATTCGTTGGACAAGTATTTTCAAATCAAACAGTTTGTTGTTGTTTTTTTCCTCCTTTCACAGTTAAATTTTAATCTGTTATATTTGTCACTTACGGTGGTGTCCATCTTTAACAGCAATCTGACCATTTAAAAAACAACCAACTGTACAGCTGAAGTAGATGCTGATGAACTTATCACTAAACGTTTTGGTTTCATGATTTGTCACACATAGAATAATTGAATGTTGGTCGTTGAATATGGTTCTATAGACGCAACAACGAAAGGTCTACACGAACTTCGCATAGTTAGTTAATTGCGAGTTTCAGCCCGGGGACTTGCAAGTTCTTATATTCTGGGCGTTGGAGAACTAAATTTATAACTTTTCGTTAAGTTTCATCTACCTGTCTATCTATCCATCCATCCATCCACATAACCAACAATTCATCCATCCATCTATCCATCTGTTCATCCACTTATCCATCCATCCATCCATCCATTCATCCATCAATCACCCATTCATACATTCATCCATTCATCTACCGATCCATCATTCTATCCATCCATTCATCCATCCATCCAACAAACGATCCATCCATCCATCCATTCATCCACCGATCCATTTATCTATCCATCGATCCATCCATCCATCCATCCATCAGTCAGTCAATCCACCTGCCTGTCCATGTGTATCCATCTATCGTAACTGTATAATTATGCAGAAACTATTGATTTATATGACCTGCCCGTTTATCCATGTTAATATTTTTAGCTAAACAGAGGTGTAAACAACCTAATCCTGTAACAACCTTGAAGTCCCAGAAAAACAGGCTGCCATATATTAAATGGAAACATCAATGGCTGAGCCTGTTGACAAATTAGCCATTTGCGCATCCCATTTCCAACACCGCTAATATTTAACCCTTTCTCTCCCATAGGAGAAACGATAGATAATGAAATAATATGCAAAGGTTCTAGGCCATAGCATATATTTTGCTGTTGACATCGAAAACTACTGATGTGTGTTGTTTTGTAGAGGCTATCTTATCTATCTATCTATCTATCTATCTGTCTGTCTGTCTGTCTGTCTGTCTGTCTGTCTGTCTGCCTGTCTGTCTGTCTGTCTGTCTGTATATCTATCTATCTATCTGTCTGCCTGTCTGTCTGTCTGTCTATCTATCTATCTAGCATTTGGCACAAAAGAACAGGACAGGAAGGTTTGAATATTATAGAGGATTATCTATGCTTTTTGGGGGGTTAAAGTTTGTTGTTGATTATGATAATGAACAGGAAATTGGACGCCCATTATCTGCAGAGTTGTTGTTCCTGGGTGGCTTTTGTTATCTTTAAGATGAATGTCAAAATATTCTGGCAAAGGAGATTGAAAAGGCGTATTATGGTATGCCACATAAATCTGTCAGTTGCGTAGGAATGCTGTTTTCGGAAATGAAAGATTCTACATGATGTGTTCGTCTCATCTGTGTGTTTATTTACACTGTGATCCTGGCAGCTTTAAAACCATTATAAACAGTGCGCGTATTGAGGAAATCTGATCTGCTCCTTTTGGTGTGTGTTCTTTGGTTTAAATACAGTGACATCCTTCATAGAAATTCACAGAGAGAGAGAGAGAGAGAGAGAGAGAATCAGAGAGAGAGAAGAGAAAGAGAGAGAATCAGAGAAAGAGAGAAAAGGATAGAGAGAAAGAGAGAATCAGAGAGAGAGAAAAGGATTGAGAGAAAGAGAGAATCAGAGAGAGAGAGAGAGAGAGGGGGGGGGAGAGATGGAGACAGAATGTTAGTAAGTAGAAGAAAATAACACAGTTGCGGACCTGATAAGTTTCAAACTGAGATACGAAGTTGAACAGACCGAGGTGATATTCCAATTCAAAAACTCAAACATTTATTGTCTTTGTTGGGAGGAGGCCAGTTGGGGATGGAGAGGATTCTTATGATTGTTTATTTGTTTTTTGTTTTGTCCTAACATTTCATTTATTTATTCGTTCATGATCCATGTAAGGCTATGCATGTTTATACTATGACCGGTCATAGCCGAAACATTCAGTTATCGTACTTCCTTAATCGATTATGACACCAAGACCGTTTTAACCGTTTGCCATTGACAGTTATGTACAGCTCCAGTACCATATACCTACGCAACAATTAAGGTACTAAGACGTTTAACTGGTTCTCATGACCGGCTATTTACAGGTCAGTGGTCTCATTTCACGTCACGTTGGCTAGCTGTTGCGATCACTGTCAAACCGAATGTCGTAGCATTAATATGTTTGTCAGAGCTCTCAAGAGAGCGATGTTTATAGCGTTCATGTCTTTACTTCGAGCGTTGATGCGGTCCGGTAGACCGTTCTTGACTTGTTTACGCTGATTTATTTGCTGCGTTTTTTAAGAGTCAATTGAAACTAGAGAGGACGTATTGTTCTCATCACGCTATTGATCCATGCGCCAGAAGTGATTGTTTGTGAGCAAATAGCAGCAGAAAATGACAAGCAATTCTGTCCATTGATTAGTGTTCCATTTGGAAAGTCAAACTGAAGCAAAGTTTATCGAGCTGGACGTTGAGCTAGTCAGCCATGTTGATACTTTTATGGTTAAATGCTGTGTTAATTGTTGCCTTTGTGTCACATGTCTGTCTGTATGAGTCTGTCTGTATGCTTTATGTCTGTCTGTGTCTAGCCTCTCCCCTTCTCTCTCTCTCTCTCCCTCTCTCTCTCTCTCTCCCCCCCCCCCCTTTTTTTGTTTTTACATTTGAGATTTATGTTCAATGTGCCATTGTGTTCCTATATTTTACTTCTTCTTCTTCTTCTTTTTTTTTTTTTTTTCCTCATATTTTCTCCCCTTTCCTTTAGTTTTATGAAACATTAACGTTTAGTAGATCTACTTTTTTTTTTTTTTCAACCTCCAGCAGATGGCTGTCTCGTTAGTGAAACACGTCCTTCTCTCCTCTGTTCAGACTTGAACCGGGGAAAAATATCTATATTATTATGGTTATCAAACAACAAGCTATTCGTCAACCTATGAAGTAAACCCGTGCATTGTATTGTGTTTTCTCAGGCTGTTGCTGATGGAGGTGATGCTGGCAGAGATGAGCGAGCTGCCGGAGAACGGGAGCGAGCAGGAGGTCAGTCCCAGCCAGCTGGCCATCTCGCAGGCCAATCTGCAGTTCATAGCCGAGGACGTCAAGAAAGAGTGCAACCTCATCCTGAAGCTCAAAACCCCAGAGTCCACAGACCACGAGGTTGGTTCACTTGTCATCACTATCTTTATTTATTTATGTGGCTTTGTGTTACCCCAGTCCGCAGTTCACTATTTAGATTCCTGTTTGCAACAATATCTCTCTCTCTGTGTGTGTCTTTGTAGTACCCCAGAGTACAGACCAGGAAGTTGATTCTCATTTGTTGTCTTTATGTGTAAACCTATTTATGTTACCTCAGTTGGTTATGTTGGAGCAATGTCTTTGTTTTTATGCCTGTGTAGCGCCCTAGTCTAGACTTTTTTTTTTTTTACCTTGGTAACGTTGGTTTTTACCTTCTTGGTCTCTTCACATAATAATGATAATGTCATTATAACGCCCAATTCCACAGATCTCGAGACTGGTTCAGAGTGCCCCGGTGTTTTTCTTTGTATGTCTTTATGAACATCTCAGTTTAACGATCACATTGACTTGGTCTATAACGTTTTCCTGTTTTTGTGTTTTTTTCCTAAAGACTTTGTCCACAAAGCAGGACTTTGGTACATATCGGATCAATGCTTTATGTATAACTGTACCCTCCGCTTCCACAGTTCACGAGGTTGGTTCCTATTGCACCCACCAGCACCTGTCTTTGTGATTGTGTCTTTGTATAAGATCTACCGATCACGAGGTTGCTCCAGTTGGAATCGTTGTACTTTGTTATCTGTTCATGCCATAGACTATGAGGCTGAATCAACCAGTTCTATTATATTGTCGTTCTTCGTGTGTCTGTGTCCCAGAATTTGCTCTTTGTTTATCTGTGTTCTGCACTTAATTCTGTTATCATCTTATTTTGTGGTCAGTGAGAACTGGACTTAAACGTGTGAACAACTTGATTCTGTAATAGCCATGACGTCCCAGAGAAAACCAGGCTGCCTATATTAAATGGAAACATCAATGGCTGAGCCATTTGCGTATCACATTTCCAGCACTTCTAACATTTAACCCTTTCTTTTCCGTGGAAGAAGCTATAGATAATGAAATATGCAAAGGTATCGGTACCGTCAATTTGGCTCGTCCTATAGGTTGTGTTGCGATCTGCCTCTGACGATGAATTTTGATCAAACCGAACATCATTGTTGGTTAGCTGACACATTCTTATAGCGTGGTTTACTACAGTACCTAATGCTGTATAAAATTTCTAGATAGTCGGAAAAGTTAGAACCTAAGACTAGACTTTCCATCGTTTTGCATTACGAATTTCATGACTGCAGTTTCAAACTCAGAATCAAGTTTTTACGACTTACAGATAAAGGAAAAGATTTTTTTTTTTAAATGGCATTTTTCAGAGGTGTTTTATATTCGGGAAGAATGCATAAATTTGCCAGACTGACAACTTGAGGAGATGGGTAAAATATTCATTGAAATCTGAATTCCCCAGGCGTTATTTAAATGCTACCTTTATCCGAGTACATTTTCTATGAAGCGGTTGATAAAAAAAAGCACCTTACGTGGGAGTGGAAATGTATCTTAAATGCCAGGCCAGACGCACAATTTTTCAAGGATTTGCATGTAAAGTAAACACGTGGGAGTCTTTCTGGATCTTCAACCAAATTGGAAAGTTACAAAAATAGTTCTTGTTCCGGACAAAAAGACAATAACTGATAAGAAAAAGGGAAAGAAGTAGAAATTAATGGTCGTGCTAAGGCTGCATGAGGATTCCTGATCTGAAGTACCTAAAAAAGACGATATTATTAGTATCATTACATAGAGCAGATTTTTTTTTTTTTTTTAAGCGTGTTAGATACTTCATTTTAACATTGTTCATTAATGTATCCAAAATCGACTGTTTGTGAACGCCATTATTTTTAATGATAAGCCGGCACCAGGAGCTGTCTTTGGAACAATTGTGAATCAACCATTTATTTGTTTGTCGTTGTTTTCACTTACTTCTTCATGCATTTATTTATTATTTATTCATAATATACTTACTTATTTATTTATTTCATTTATTTATTTTAGTTATTCATTTACTTGTTTTATTTATTTACTCATTTACTTAAACCTTTTATCACTGACTTGAAACTGCTAGCTAGCTCAGTGATTTTTCAAAGAATACAGTTCGTCCATCCTCCAAAAGGAGTGATTCTTTCTCTCTCTGCCACTGTCCAATTTACCTGTTTTGACAATTACTCATGCAGTTGCTGAGGGTGAAATCCGACATAGTTTGATCTTCCTGTTAAGGTAATGAGGCCTGGCACAGCTCTTGAAATGCTTTGCAATAGATCCAGAGAATCAAAGTGTTCGGATGACAGACATTTAATTGGGTTATAGTCCAAATATCCAGCGCGATTTCTTTATACAAAACTATGTCATGTACGCAGCCCAGTTTAGGAGCATTGCAAAATACGTAGAGATGCATCTCTGAGGACTAAATTAGCTTCGTTGAAAAGCTGCATCTTTTATTTTATTTGTATTTAATTTTACTTTCTTTTCTGTTATGTTATTTTTACATTTAAGCATTGTTTTGTTTTATTTTATTTTATTGTTTTGTTAACAAGTCTATTTACAATGAGGAAATATTTGTTTTTAATTTGTTACTGTAGTTTTTAACATGTTTTTCACCCATTTGCGTTTTGATGTTATTTGTTGTTTATTAATCACATCACTGGCTTTATTGTTGAGTCCCATCTCTTAATGAGTTTGCCTTTCCCTTTCTGCACTTTGTGTTTTCTGTCTTCTACTCAGCCAATGTTTAGTTAGCTTCACCTTTGCAATGTTGTTCAGCGGTAATAATCCATTCATTATGGTATTTGCTTCTAAGCTCTCAGTGGTTATTTACAGAGCTTCAGTAATTTTTTTGTTGTTGTTTTTTTTTCAGCTGTGTTTACTGATTCATGTTTCATCTTTAGTTCCACATATTTTGTGTCTTTTTTGTTTTATTTGGTTCTCTCCCAGACCAGAGTCATTGTGAGTAAAACGCATTTTATTTGGTTTTGCCATATTTAATTAACTTGACTGCTCCCCTAACCAGTGGGAGGTCCTTGTGCCCAACGCTGTAACTTCCCTGTGCCAGATAAAAGCGATGTTGAGCAGGCAGTGTAAAGAGGGGACAACAAAGATTTAGATTTACTTATATCATTTGAAAGACTAGTCATCATGAAATTTGGTTAAATTATAACAAAAAAAAAAGGAAACTTTTTCTTTATACCATTATTATTATTTTATTATTAAAACTATTGTTATTGTCATTATTATTGTTATTGTTACTATTATTATTCATGATGTATGTTTCAAGCTTATATGTTTTTATCATTCGAAAGACTAGTCACCATAGAATTTGGTAAAATTATAACAAAGAGAAGATACTCTCTTTATACTACTATTATTCTTTTATTATTAAAATTATTGTTATTATTATTATTATTCATGACGTATGTTTCAAGCTTATGCTATATTATTCAAAGACTAGTCACCATAACAATTTGGTAAAATTATGTCAAAAAGAGGACACTCTCTTATACCATTATTATTCTTTTATTATCATTATTATTATTATTATTATTTTCTTTTTATTATTATTATTCACGTACGTTTCAAGCAACGGGTTTCCAAAGTTATTCTTTTTTTTTACTCTTCTTTACCGTGGTTTCTCAACACCGCTTTTGGCTGACAAAAGGAAGTAGTAGGGCCGGACACAACGATCTCCTATTCCATATGCTTGATTGTACTCATCACTGCGATATTGTATCTGTAGGATATCTACACCCATTGCTATGTGCTCGGTGGGTCTTAGTGCACGAACACACTGTCTCTGTCTCCGATACGCTTCAGTCTTTGCTTCGGTTAGTTTTCCCACTGATCGCCATTCCGTCTCCAAAATCAAACTGTAACACTACTTTACTTTGTCCGAGACCAGGGCCGGTTTTAAGTCTATTTGACCACTTTCATCAAATTGGGCCCCGCACCTCAAGGCGGCCCCGCACACAATAAAAAAAAAATTAAACTTCTACATTGTTTTTCGGCCTTTAGTATATCAAACAATTAATGCTTTTTAGCTAGGACTGGCATAATACACAAAATGCAAAAGATCAATCTTCGACTTTTGCATGATCCGATCATCAGGTTTCAATTTTCTAACTGGGGCCCCCAATTCCTAGTATCAGTCCTGTCTGGGAAAAAGCCAATACGTTTCATAAGAGTTGGACCATTTTTTTAGGGGTAAGAAAGTAGGATTGTCTCGGGTTTTAGGGGAGAGAATTTTTCATCCAAGAAATTTGGAATTTTGAAGTTTTGCTTGATGCGGACTCTGCCAACTCTTCATTGACGTTTAATTGCCAAGGGTTCATTAACGTGCGTAACGTACACACGAGACTTCCGAAATGTATTCGCCACTATCGAAAAGGCTACCTCATGAAGCCAGGCGACTGTTGAGTCACTAAAAAAAAAAAAACATGTAGGGTTCGACCTTCATATCCCTCCATCCTCCAGTGGCGGTATCCGCGATCCAAACCCTCAGTCCACGATGTGAGTTGTTCACCATGGAGCAGACGCCAAACTGCATGGCCACGGCACCCCCACCCCCCGTTCGCAGAGAACGGTGCAGTTTGGAAATGGTAGTAGCGATGTCACTGGGTACAAGACACGAGGCTGAGACCGAAGCGCACTAGAGACGTGCGCAGTGTGTTCGTGCACTTAGGCAGGCAGCAGCGCTGTTCTTATGCTGTAAATATTCTAATTTTGAGCCAAAGGCAGGCTGACCAAATGGGCTTGTGGGCGATGCTTGGTGTGGACTTATTTTACGCATTAAGGATTCCTGTTGCGAGACTTATGTGCTTAGTTAGTATGCGCATAAAGCTGTCATTACAGTCGAGCAAAAAGTTGAACATTGGTGTATGTAATGTCACTTCATGATAGCACACAACTATTTAACATTCGATTATGCAAAGGCTCGTAGAGTGGCATAATTTTATACAATGTGGGTTCCGTTACATAACCAAAAAAAAAAATGGAAAGAGAATGATAAACCAGCTGTCCTGGTCAGCAAGAAATTGTTGAAAATTCTTCTTTATCTCACAGCGGTGTTGGCCTGTTTAACCCTTATGTCATAAATTGTATTGTTTTTGGATAGACCAAATATACGCCATTACTAACCCTAGTGCGGAGACTAGGCTATTGGAAGTCTGGATGGTCACTTAGAGTATTTGATTTTTTTTTTTTTTGGTTCTTTAGTTGCTATATCTGAAAAATAAATAAATAAATAAATATGTCACATCAGTATAGGCCCTGTTATAAAACTCTCACTACGACGGCATTTTTTCCATTTATATTTCTTTAGTTTTGGTAAGAACACAAACATATATTCCGTTACTGACCCCAGCACGAAAACTAGGCTATTTGTAGTCGAGACAGCCATACTAATCATTCGAATATTTTTTTTTTTTCCATTACTTTGCCAAGGTAACTGAGAAAGATGAAAAAAAGTTTGTCATATGAAGGTCTGTTTTGTCTGTCTCAGCTCTACTTTTAAAGGCCATTACGTTTTATTGGCCAAATATACGCTGTTGTTATCCAAAATTCTAGGACAGACAGTCTCTAAGACTGTTTATTTTTTTGTACTAATCGACCAGTGTATCTGAATATTGGTAAATTAAAATGTGTCACATAAACGCAGGTTTACTTTTGTGTACATATATATAGATGGACAGACAGTTATATTGACGGATGATTGATTGATTGATATACTGATATTTTGATTGATTGATTGATTGATTGATTGATTGATTGATTGATTGATATACCAATATTTGGATTGATTGATTGACAAATGGAGAGATAGATTAAGTCAAAAATGGTAAATTTTATTTAAGGACTAAGTTCGCGCAGGGAGCCGGAGGGAGTGAAAGAGATTTGAAGAGAACGTGAGGGAGGGAATGTTTAGTTTGATCATCTTCAAACATCAGCGAAAACTGGTCGATATAGACGCTTTGATATTACTTTTTTAAGAACAAACGTGTAAAAATTTTGACGCTGATTTTTAGGAATGCCAGACAACTTAGTGGTAATTGAAAATCGAAGTCTGTGCAGTGTTGTAAGGACATCTTGATTAAGTCTTGTTCTAAATCGACAACAAAAGACTACATTTGTCTTATTATCCCATTTCCCTTGGACTCAAGTGTTCCTTGTGAGAGAGGTCTAATATAATGTCAGCCAGCTAGTCAAAATGAGTCGAATGTTGATTTTTCTACTGTGCTGTTTCGTTCTATAGTACGTCTTTCAACCTCCTTGTGGAGGTTATCTTGATGTCGCTGCAGTGCTGGGTTATTACTGTCACGTAAAACCTCCATTCATACTCTGTCATATGCTGGGAGAGGTTTAAAGCTGTCTGGACTAACCAGAGATGTTCCACATTGAAGAGACATGTGGTGACCGCTTGGCACTGACTAAAATTAGTAAGAAAATCAGCAAAAGACAAAAAATGGTTATGGTTTTTATAAGCTTTTCAACCTCCTGTAGTGGTGGTTATCTCAGCTGTCCACAACCGTGGCAAAAAAA
>JBCAUA010092006.1:0-24146 GCA_038406235.1 Peronia verruculata
GCGTCAATAGGCCCAGATAGACCCTAGGGTCTAGCTGCACCAGTAGGCCCAAATAGCCGGCGCCAAAAAAAAAAAAAAAATGCACGGGACCGGTGACAATATTGTTCTCGGATCTCGTAGTGGAGCGGTAATAAACATCAGTGAGTGTTCTGTTTTTAGCAGGTGGGTACTAACACCTCACCTGGGATTTCCAGGTTTTTGCTTACTCGAATATGAACTATTTATGCATCAGTGAGGTATTTCGAGATTGGTCACGCGATCGAGACACATCGCTGACACGTGGACTTGTGTACATGCTCTGTAAGTGCCAGGCAGTTCTGTAGTTCATATTCAACTAAGCAAAAACCTGGAAGTCCATTGACCAATGATGAGCATTCAGATATTCACACCATCTAAACAAATCCGTATGAGCGATGTTTCCGGTGAGGGGAGGGGGGGGGGGGCGCTGTGGCTCTGTGGTATGGCGTCTGCTTCATGGTGAAAGCAACTCACATGGGTCATGTTGTGGCTGGGATCCACTCACGAGTCCTCCTAGTGGGAGATGGAAGGGTTCGAAGATCGAAAACTTGTATTTTTCCGTGACTCAACGGTCCCCTCCTCTGATTAGGGAAGCCCGACGTCTAGCCCTCTCAGATAAGGGCAAGTATAATATTTGGGACGCACGTGAAAGAACCCCTGGCAATTCAGAATTAATTGATGAAGAGTAGGCGGAGTGCCGCTGTCCGGGCAAAATTTCCAAATTCAAAAAGCAGCCAGGTGAAGCTGAGATAATCCTACTTTCTTAGGATTGAAAAGCTTAAGAATAACAGACAAGTGATATTTCCCCGGTCTTGTAACCGATCTCGAAATACCTCATTGACTTGCATTCTCTGTTGTTCTGTTTGCATGTTCATTCTCTGACAAGAGCTGATCTTTATGTTCCCTTTGGCTATGATAATGGACTCGTCCTGGATTTGGCCGAGTTCAAGCGGTGGTGATGATTATGAGCGTTTCGTTTTATCACATGACTTGTCACGTGATTGCGACACTTAATGGCTTTGTTTCCATTGCGAAATCCTGTACCCCAGAGTGCTGTAAACACTCCATTCACCGTGGGTCGTTGTGATGCAGCTCATTACTGCTTAATGTTAGAACAATAGAAGTTTTACAGTGTATTAATAAAATATTGTACAACAGTATCATTTATGCAGCCTATTAATTAATGTAACAGTAACAGTTATGCAGCTTATTCATCTAACAACAGTAACATTAATGCAATTTATCAATGTAACAGTAACATTTATGCGGCTTATTCGTTAATGCAACAATAGTGACAGTTATGCAACTAGTTAATGTTACGACGGGAGTAATTAAGCAGCTCCTTAGGTGTAACAACAATAACAGTTACGCTTATACAGCGCATGATTGGTGTAGTAACAGTAACAATTATGTAACGACAGTAGCATCTGTCCATCTCATTCCAATGGCAGCAGTAACATTTATGTACATGTAGATTTTTAATGTAACAACGAGAACAAGAAGAAAAGCAAGACGCAGAAACTGTTCAGGTATTATAGTAGAATATACCCGGATGTTTTGCCTCTTCGTCTACCATCCTACGCGTATTTCAGCACTATCTTGGCCAAGGTTCTGATGACGTGGACATTCAGAACCAGGCCGTTATGAGTTTCCTTTTAGGTGACAAAATAATAATAATAGAGAGCGTTTATATAGCGCTTATCCCCGTACAGTACAGGTTCTAAGCGCTTTACAATCTATTACTATCCCGACAGACCCAAAAAGAAGGCATTCATGAACGTTGTCAGCTTTCTGGGAAGCATACAAGACGGCTGCCTGTTAGGCGCTCAAATCCTAATCAGTCTTGTTAGGCGCTTAAATCCTAATCAGCCTAACATTATCAATCACTGTCAGTAGTCGGGTACCCATTCAAACCTGGGTCGAGTCAGGAAATGTGTGTAAATTGTCTTTCCCGAGGACAACATGTCGGGACCAGTCAGGATTCGAACCCGAGACTTTAGATCCCGAGTCCGACGGTCTAACCGTAGGGCCACCGACACCACCAAATACCTCTGTGACACGTCACACGCACTTAGACATCAACTGAATGTGTTTGTCAATTACTGCATTTTTATTGTACTGTCGTCAAAGCACTGCGTTTTTCTCTGGTATTTCTTTTCATTATTAGTATTATTAATTTTGCCTCCCATTCTTTGTGTTGGATGAAACTTTAAGAAATACGCCATGAAACAAGTTTTTTTTTTTTTTTTCTAGAAGTATCAGTTTTTTGTTTATTTCTGTACCTCATTTTTATTTCATGCAGATATCATTTATCACCTTATTATTTACAGGGATCAGTAGCAGAGATCATTTCATTTTTCATTTCCTTTTCATTACTAAAGCCATTTTGGAATTTATCTTTTACTTTATTGATTGGTGAATTTGTTATCTGTTTGTTTTCACAAATTGGCTTTGCACGTTTTAAAACTTATGTTTCAGACCATCATTTCTTTTGTTATTCCTTTTTTTTTTTTTTTGTTCTTTTTTCAATGGGGGCTTTTTACTTTTCATGACGCCTTGGCGGGCGCCGCCTCTGATCGTTGCATGCTGTGGCTGTATCATTGTGTAGCTCCATAGCCCGTCCATGTCTCTCCGCTCGACCTCCACTAACGGCAGCTTCCGGCAGTGGCGTAACCAGTCGGTAGGTACAGACGGCACTGGCTTGGAATCTGCTCGCTATAATAGCACCTGAATGTAGTGCTAATGGTAGGCTTGGGAGCAGCTTGGCTTGATCTGTGCTTCTGGCAGCGGTTATTCTCAGAGATTCTGAAATAGATTAGAAAAGTTTCCCAGGATAGACTTTAAGGATGCATCATATAAAATGAACCAGTTTGACTAGAGTTGTGGGAGAATGCATTTAGAAAAAAAAAAAAAACCTCTCTGGTTACTCTAGGAATACAGCTGTGCAGCTATGAACTAGAACATGAAGACAAAACTAATAAGATTAATCTTTAATAAACCTCTGTCTCTTGCCATATACTTTATTTCTGCTTTAATCTCTTTTAAAATATGAATTTCAGAGCCTATATGGATACATATAGACTTGCATTTGATAATTTAATGAATGAATTAGGGGGAAAAAAAAACAAACAAACAAATCTTAGATAAACTATTTTACGCGCGTTAAATTTGATGATTTTGAGAAGAAAACGGGGTAGTACGACGAAAAGGAGGGAACTGATTATTTCGAAGTAATCAGGCTGCGCCTCTTCACGTCGATATACAAAGCGTAACTAAGGTAGTGTTAGGTAAGGCTCTGGTATTTTGTCCACTGTTATCTGACGGTCCTTACTCGAAAAACCTCACCCGTTTGATCCAGTCACGTTGTGTAAGAGATGGCGTGGGTCACTAGGGAAGATTACGAGGGGTATTTTTAGTCGCCGGTGTTGGTGAAAGACAAACATAAAAGTCCGCGCAAACAGCCAGATGATGGAAGTGTGATAGTCATCCAAGTAACGGCCTACATCTCAGCATGGCGCCCGGAATGGCCCGGAAACTAAGACCTTTTTAGCTAGTGTTATATTTAGCCTGTTCCTAATGATCTGCTAAAGCTGAAGATTTGCTGCACGTTGCTTGTGGTCAACTGTCACCCATACAGTTTACAACAGTTCATATTCGGCTAATTAAAAAATCTGGAAATCCCCGGCGGAGTGTTTGTACCCCCCTGCTAAAAATTAAACACCTATTGATGTTTGTTACCGCTCCATCACGAGACCCGATATCAATTGTCATCGTGCCCGTGCATTTTGTATGTCAGTGGCAGTGAACAATTTGGAGTTTTTGCACCCCTTACTAATATTAGACGGGGATTTCCAGCCGCTTGCTTGGTCGAAACATATCTTTTGGGACCTAAAGAGCAAACACCATTGCAGTAAGACAAATCTATCAAACATAGGCAGGTTTAGTGATGAAAGACTCATACTGTAGGGGTAAGGGAGAAGGGCCTGCCTCTGTGGTATTGCCACAATTACACCAGTGCAGAGAGCAGTCTGTCTTACAGAGGAATAGCACTAGAGCAGTTTGAACACGAAATTGGCATCCGTTTTATCTATTTTATTTATTCATTATTCTTTATTTTTTTCCCCTTTCATTTCTGTCAGAATGATTAGGGATTAGACAGTCATAAATGTTTTCTTTGAGATAAATGCCAAAGCTAGTTTTTCGTAGAGCTTTTTTTTTTTTTTTAAATAGTTATTATGTTCATGATAGGAATAATTTCTGCAGGCGCAGAAGCATATACAATGACATTTCACACTTTTTTTTTCCGCCAGCAAAAGTTCAGCCTACCCGCCATAATTTGCTCTGTGCTTGTCCAATGCTTTGCTTATTATTTTTTGCACTTTTATGCTTTGCTTTGCTTTTTTTTTTGCACTGTATCCTGCTTAATGCTGACGTCATAGCCACTAGCTGCTGTGTGATGGGCGCTATATCGGCATATAAGAAAATAACCTTTGTGTCATTCAGCCATCCCTTTATCCCAGTCTCTGTGCATTCCTCTTCTCTTCTCTCCATCCTTCAACTGTTTTGTTTGTTTGTTTGTTTGTTTGTTTTTTACGCCTGCACAATCTCTAGGAAAGAGAGTAGAACTAAAACTGCTGTTACAGAAATGTCAGGAGTTCCTGCTCTAATAGGACAAGAGACATTTGGACCACCATTGTTTCTCTGCTAGCCACTGACATGTTTAATTTACAGGAAAGATACCGAAATGTTTATCTTTATAAGGTACAGGATGAACTTTTTTTTTGTTGTTTTTTTGCCAATGAAGACAGATTGACATCCCTGTTTTCAGAGACTTCCGTGTGTGTATATTTATGGCATTGCATTGTAAGTGTGGTCCCGGTCTGTTTCTACTACGGGAGCTGTGAAAATGCCACATATCGATTACTACATGATTATGCTTGCTAATTTAAGTCTAGGAGAATGTACCCCTACCCCAAGCCTCACCCTACTCCTATCCTAACCTACACCTCAACCTAACTCAAACCCTAACCTTAACCCTTCAGTTAAGAGCACAGCACTAATATATATAATCAACAACAACAACAACAAAAAAAAGCTATTTGCCATTTGAAAGACTCAGGCAACACCCACACAGTCATATCCGTCTTGACAGTAATTTATCTCCATCATTTAATTGGAATACAGTGGGCTAATCGATGTGTGCCATTTTTGCGACTTCCGTAGTAGAAAGAGTCTGGGGTGGGACCACATTTAGAGGGTAGTGCCCATGTATTTGGGTGATGACTGGAGAAAGTGTAAGGAAAAGTCAAGTGGACGGTTGTGGGCAGAATGTCTGAGATTTGATTGATGATATAATAAGTATCTGGTAGCTCAAGGTATTGTCCTGTTGTTTGGGGTTGTTACCTTTGGAAAGAAATGGTGAATCAAATTGTAATGAAGTGGCAGGCCTGAGAGTTTACGTTTGCCAACTCGCCAATGGCCACTAAAAATGGTATCTGGCGAACTCGATTTACGGCACCACTCGCCCAGCTGGCGACCTAAAAATTACCTCCATTAGTAGAGATTTTGTACAATACGGTATATCAATAAAAACAGAGAATAAAGTTGTTTTCTAATAATAATAAGCAGAAACAGTGTTGTTAGTGAAAGTAATGTTTATTAGCAATAGTAAGACAATTTAAAATAGAACTGCATTTTCGGTCAAAGGGTCTGGCAACCTGTAACATTTTCTGGCAACCTGAACTTCCCAGGTTAGGAGTCCGGCTGGCTGCTTAGCCTGGCTTGCTAAATCTCAGGCCTGAAGTTGTAGTATGAATATAATTTAGTTGTACAGCTTATTTACTTGTCCTGTAGATAGCCGTGTTTGTTTTGTGGTTTCAAGCGAGTATGTTTGTGTGAGTGAATGAATGAGAAGAAGAAGAAGAACACAGAGAAGGAGGCAGAGACAGGAAGAGAGAAGTGGTCTGGGTGTCTGTGAGAGAAAGATTCAGGACCCCGGGCCTGTATGGTGGTTATCCATCAGTAGATCATGTTAATTGTCATCTCCCCAGGGTTATACGAGGGTGGATGAAAACTTAATGCCCGTTTGCATTTAATTCATGTATTACGATCATTATAGAGACGTGAATCGTTTCAAGCAATTATTTGAAAAATATTAAAAAAAGAAATCAATCTTCAGTGTAATCACCACGACGATCGATGCATCTGGACAATTTTTATCCATTTTGGAAAAAAAAAAAATAAAATAAACCACATGGCGCTGCCTCACCCACATTTGGACTGCCGGCATGGGTTGGTCTGTGGTTCCTCATCCTCCATACAGTCCTGGTCTCGCTCCGTCAGACTTTCATTTTTCCTCGTCCTCGAAGGACAGTCTTCGTGGGAATAGGAGATTCGACGGCCATGTTGAAGTCAAAAATGCGATCCAAATATGGGTGAGGCAGCGTGGATGTGAAACTTTTCCAAAATTGATTTGTGTGTTGGATAGAACGATGGTCCAGATGCATCGATCGTCGTGGTGACTATGCTGATGGTTGATTTCCTGTTGAAAAATGCTTCAGATAGTTTTTAAAAATGATTCACGTCTCTCTAGTTGTTGTAATACATGAATTAAATGCAAACAGATATACCAACAGGGACTTGTACATCCAAAACAAGAATTTGCAAGGGACCCACGAGTGATCAAAACAACTTTTTTTTTTCTTTTAGTAAGAAGATTTTTTTTATTTTTAACCAAAAAAAAAAAAAACCCGTCGAGATAACCTCCTCTCAGAGGTTGAAAGACGTTTTACAGAACGCAATACAGACATTACTTTTTGATCCAACCTCTTATAAGTACAGCCTTTGTCCACCCCTGTCTCTGTCCACCATGAGTGTCCACGTACTTGCGAGTGACCCTGTGTCCACCCTGTGTGTGTACGTACGTGCGAGTGACCCTGTGTCCACCCTGTGTGTCGGTACGTACATGCGAGTGACCCTGTGTCCACCCTATTTGTCCGTACGTACGTACGAGTGACCTTCTTTCCGCCCTGTGTGTCCGTACATACGAGTGACCCTGTGTGTCGGTATGTATGTACGAGTGACCCTGTATGTCGGTATATACGTACGAGTGACCCTGTGCTCACCATTGCCTCTCCTCTCCCTCTCCCCGCCCCCCTCACCACTGCACAGTGCTTAATGCACTCCCTGGCGGGCATGTGCTTTCCATGGTCGTCGGGCAGCAGCAAGCAGGTATGTCAACCCAGCCAGCCAGCCAGCCAGCCACACGGAGACAGACAGACAGACAGACAGACAGACTGCCCGCCACTTTGATCTCATCCTCTGTGTTACTATTATTTATTTAGTACCCACTGGTCTATGTTCCTGTCCTCGTACATTACTTTTGTGGATGGTTTAGCTTTGATGTCACCTGTTTATAACACTGCACCACATGGCAGCCTGTGCTAGTCTCACTAGCTATGGGTGTCTATTGTTCCTTTCTCTCTGGTACTTTATGCCCTCTTGTAGACGTGTCTCTCACCAAATGTAGCTTAATAATAATAATAATAAAGGGCATTTATATAGCGCCTCAGCCCCGTAGGGCTCAAAGCGCTTTACAGAACCAAAATGTTTAGCAGCCACACACGAAATATGCCAGAAAACAAACAGGGGCAATAACATACGTACATAATAATATATAACATGACAGGTTAATTCATTGCCTAGTGTACCATAGAAGTATCGGGGACAGGAGGGGGGGGGGGGGGGGTATTTCTTTTTAAAAACATTCTGGTGCAGTTAACTTTAGATGTAGCCTAGATTTGGGGGTCATTTAGTACATATCGTTACTTGTCTGAAAAAGCTTCAAACTTTCCATTATAATCTCTGAAATTTTCAAAAAAGAAAAGAAAAGAAAAACTGTTTCCTTCTTGTTATTACTATTCTATCTATAATGAAAATTTAAAACTAATTGTTCAACTTTGTTGTTTCATTAGCATATTATGTGTAGCTTTATGTGTTTACAGATTGGGCCAGTAAAATGAAAAGGGCGTAATTCTGAAGTTCTGAGGTTTTATCAGAATAGTTGTGATCTATTGATACCACACACTTGGACATTTCTTTCAGTTATGGCTTTCAGTAGATCCTTTAGTAAAATATCATTGTGATGTTTGTAATTGTGGGCAGGAGCTGAGGCAGAGAAGGGCTGGAAAGGATTTCTGTTCTGTTTATGCATTTTCTGTGAATAGTTGTCTCCTGCTTGTAAGGAGGGTAATCAAACATATTAAGTAGTTCACATTCAAACTAAGCACAGACCTGGAAATCCCCAGGGGAGTGTTAGTACCCCCTGCTAAAAAAAAAACACTCATTTATGTGTGGTATGCTTCACCACATTAGGTTGCTGAGGCTTCAAATACACACCACTGTTCAGCCCTGTTGAAATGTGTGCTCCTTGAGATGTGTAGTTTAAGGTCTCACCTTGCACGTACACGTTGCCACTAGTAATCAGGCAAATAGACATAGCGCTATAGTAGAGATGCTAGCTATCGGTAGGAAGAAAGCAAGAAAGACTTTCATACTAGTGTGGTATTAGGTTCACCAGATACGGACCATAATTATTATGTGTGACAGACATATTAGAACATGTAGTTTGCATGTGGAGACATAGAGAAAATACATGCTCGTGAAGCACACAGCCGGCACAATGGATGGTTAATTATAATTATTTGTTAATTGCATGTGCAAAGAAGTGTTGCTATCAATGCAGTTTTTTAGGTTGAATAAAGTACATGTATGTGCACATTCAGTTCTACATCTGTTTTACACAATATCTGAAATATCACTTTTTGTCTTAATGTTGCATATTTTTTATTTAGTAATAAAGTCCAGTATTTTGATGTAGGTACTGTTGGAGACAAAAATGTAGAAGTTTGTTTTATAAACAGCATCGTTAGTTTGAATTTTATCAGATTTGAAAAAAAAAAAAAAAAAGATGAAACACACAAAAAAAAAAACAACAACAAAAACCAAAAACAAAATGTAGTGAAAATAGGCGATAAGGCAAGTGATAGTTTGAGTTTTATGTTGAAGTATTTTTTTTTAGAAATAATGCATTTGAGTCTTAATGCAGACATCTGTTATTATGTTTCATGAATATTCTTGAAAGTGTTGAGTTCTGCTTCTGAGCTATGTCCTTGTTCACTGTGGTTTGCATTGCGATAGAACTGTTCAATATTGAACTTTCCATCATTCAGTTGTTGGTTTTATGTCCTTATTTTTGTTACTGATAAGTCAAATGATATTCCTAGTGATTGAGCAAGTTTTACCTTTTCTTACTCTGTGTGAAAGTACACTTTGCACACTCTGTCACATGATTTAACCCTTTATATATACAGTGCACAGTATATTCCTGAGAACTCTCATTCGTATAGTCAGCTTTTAAATTTAGTACTCATGGCCACCTTAGAAATTTGTGTTTGAGATTTGGGCCGCAAGATTTTAACAGATCATTAATGAGCGTTATTGGGGTAACAAAAAAAAGACCACCCCAAAAATGCTATTTCAAAATGAAACCAAACAGAATGATGAGTGAGGTGTCATTTTTTATGCTCTTAGCTAGTTCTTTTGGTAGAAACAGAGAGCAGTGTCAGAAAACTGACTCATTCAAATATTATAAACTCTCCATCAGTTGAGCCAGCAATGTTTTTCTTAACCCTTTCACTGCCAAAACTATTTGAACATTCATTCTGCTAGCCCTCCACAATAAAATTGATGAATTGTCCAGCACTTCAAATGGTTAACCACCAACAGCTTTCGAGGATTACCTGATGCTGGTGTTTTCATTAGGCCAAAGCTGACACACTGGGTCTGGGAGCTTAAAATGATATCTTAATGCTCTAATGGATATGTCAATGGCAACCAAAGGATTAAATTAAAATCAAAACTTCTTAAACAGTTTTTGGAGAATGGTCATTTTATAGTGCCTTTTTTTGATGGATTTTTGATATGCAGTATTTTTACCTCAGTGTATATTTTTCATTCTGCCTTAACAGTGTGCTTGACATCAAAATACAGTTGTATTTTGACTACCTTGTCAGTACATGTATCTCTGTTCTTAAGACCAGTCCCTTTGTCAGTCTCCCTTTCCCCTGATATTTTCCAAAGATGTAACCAGTAGTTTTGTGGAATTACGTTTGTTGTATTGGAATCTTTGTTGATGATGATAGTGAAAGACAGGGTTGGTTTTACACTGCAACACTTCATGGGTTTATAGAAAACCAGTTGTTGTGGATTGTTTCGAAGCCAGAAATTCATGGCATGTAGGATGGATAGAAGATGATATATTGATGTGTCTTGCACCCAGGGCAAATGAGTCGGAAGTCACGTTTGGCAGTTTCGAGTTAAGATGATTTTAACTATTTTCCAACTGAAATACAAAATTTTTAATTTTGTTTTTTTTCCACAAACGAAAATTCAACCTTTTCTAACCTGAAACAAAAAAATGTGATTAGAGTCAGAAAATGGATAAAAACGGCCATAACTTGCGATCGCCAAGTGCAACTTCCGACTCATTTGCTTTGGGTGTAAGACATGATAGTAAATGATTAGTGGGATAACAGATTGGAAATTGTAAGCAAGTTACTCAGAAAATTCATGTTCCCAGGTTTGAAGCCATTTATGATGTTTCTACTTCTTCTCTGTAGTGATACTTTTGCACCCTATATCCCTGTATAATTCGGCTGATGTGTTTTGATTTTCATTTGCGTTTGCATATTGCACTTGTATATTTTTGCCAAGTAGGCCTACATCAGAGAATTGAAAAAGTCTTGAATGTTTTTGCCTGTAAAGAAAAAAGAAAATAGTCATAATCTGTGTTGGCTGTAGAAGTGAAAGTCTTGCATCAGCTGAAACTTTTTTTGTTTGTTTTTTTGTTTCTCAACGTAAAAGATAAAAAAAAAGTAAACAAACAAACAAAAAAGTTGAAACATTAATATAGAAGTTGGCATGGATATTGTTCAAACGTTTCTTTATGCAGCTGTCTTTGAAATGGAGCAAAATAAATTGCACAGGCAAGAGATAAAGTTTTTTATGCGGGTTTTAATAATTTGACAGTTCTTTTCATGTTTCATGGGTTATAATTGTTGACAAATTACGAAATACAGTGATTGGAAATAAATGTGGTTGGAAAGAACTACAGGTGTGAGAAAATTGAAATAAAATGCTGAAAATTTCGACAGCTGCAAATATGATTTCTCTATAAAAACTGTTTGTCCCTATTTCTTTTCCCTGTATTTCCCTCAGCCACCCTCCTATGCTTTTCCCAGTTGTGATTTTATGAATCCGAAAAGTGTTTTTCTTGTGATAGTTCTTCATAAGCTTTTTATTAAACATCTTTTTTTTTTCACAAGCTGTTCTGGATTTTTAATCGTGCAGGGCTTTATTGAATGTGTTCTGAGATGATACTTGTTTTAGGCTTACTATTTGATCATCTTTAGAACAAATTTAACAAACTCAGTTGCATTTAAGTACTTTAACGGGATTTTGATTTGTTCTGTCATTTTTCTTCAAATACAAATTTTGTCTGATCATATTTTCTCACTCTTGCCCTTGACCATTGCAGGATTCCCTGGAGTCGCGGCGTTCAGAGCCAAACTTTGGTCGTTTCTACAACACCAGCTACCTGGGCATCGCTAGAGGCGGATACATGAAAGGAGCAAGTTTGAATCCACAGGACAAAACAAAATCTTCCAGCACTTCACATTTTCACAGACCACGTAAGATTTGCACCCTCAATTTGAACCAGTGTTATAAATGGGAGATCACTGTGCCCAGCCTTATACCTTCCCTTTGACAGACAAAAGTGTCTAAAGGGGAAAAAATCCCTTTAAATTATGTCATTCGAAAGATTGATTTCACAAAAGTTTTATGAACTTATAACAAGAAGTAAACAGTCACTTTCTACCATACTTTTTGTTGAATTTTTAATGGCGTATGTTTCAAGCAAGGGGCAAAAGCATTTTTTTTTTCTTTCCCTCTTTACACTGCTTGTTCAATACCTGTTTTGTCTGGCAAAGGGAAGCAAGGGGGTAGAACTATAATGATTTCCCATTGATCAATTTAAAGTGTCAAGTTTTGGCAAGAAATTTCTAGTGATATGCCACAAAAGTGCAGTTTTCACATCATCGCTCTCCTTGGGGTTTACTGCATCATTAAAATCAAGTCAGGCTTGGCATTCTAGGTTTGGTTTTGGACTATTCCATTGGAACCATAGTCTGTGCAGTAGAGAGAAACATAAAGCATACTATCATTCCTGGCTGCGACAGTAAAGTTCTCGTTTGTGTTCAAGGAGTCGGAGGTGACAAGACATTATCTGAGAAGACTATCACTTTCCTCTTTATCTTTGCTTTGCTCAGTTTGAAAATTATGTTTATGTTCATATAATTTGGACATTGTTATCAAGTGACCTGTTGAGGTCAACTTTCACCTATTGAACCCCACACACAGTCCAGTAAACTGGGCAGATTTTCCAGTGTCACATTCCCCGCAACTTGGTAGACCAGGCTGACACACTTACTCCAGTCTTACATGTCTACAGCAGTTAGAATAGATCTAATAGGTCGCTTTGGGGCAAGGACATTGAGGACTATGGTGATTACAAATGTCTGTACCCATGATCGCATTCAGTTGAACATGAAATTAGAAAATGTGCATTCTGGGCACAGAAGGCCAGGGACAGGGTTTTTTCAGGCACTGGTGACCAGGGATCAAAGGGTTAAAAGCCACTGGATGTTGATAGATATGAAAATAGGCTGACAGGTGGAATGGACAAAAAGCTGCAAGAAAATTAAGACAGCAACTGCATGATAATTTGGATCAGTGTCATTGTTATGAGAATTATGTAGGCGAAAGCTGACAATGTTTGATCTTTAATACATGTTTATTTTACAGCCAATTTCACCTACTCAAAGGACCCACCTGATTTCCTGAAGAAAAAAGGTATGTGAACAAGGTGTTTGACATTTTACAAGTAGCTCCTAGCATAGATATCAAACAGCAAATTTTCATGCAGACTGTTTTAGTTTCGTCTTCACGGATGATGAAAATGAGAAATGTTTTGTTATTTATTAATGACAGGGTATATGTGCGGAGTAACATTTGTGGTCTATGCCATATCCATTAGGTAGACAAGAGTTTGCAGTGTAAATTGGTGTCAAGTGCAATTTAGCCGGGGCTGGTGGTCTGTTTATTACTATGAATACTCTTAAACTGCTCTCATCATGAGTGGTTTATGACTCTGACATTCATCATAGCTATAAATGTCAAACTGATGAGGAAGAGCTACTATGAGACTTAATGGACCCTAATTACATGCTCTTGAATCATTGGGTGTTAAGAAAGTATGGATTTGTTTTGCCTCTTTATACTTATAGCTTTTATTTAATTTACTTTTCAAAATATGACTTTCCAAGTAATTTTCTGTATTAAAAAAAAAAAAAAAAGAGAAGGAAAAAAAAAAGTTTTCTCCTCTATGGATTTTGGTTCAGTCTAGATCTATGTGAAGTGAACTTGAAAATGTTTTAATTTTATTTTTCAGCCTCTGGTATGGCAGCACTAGGTAAGTCTGGTTTGTTGTGTTTGGGTTCCTCAGCCTTACTAGATTCTGAGCTTCAGTCTTATGTGAGAAAGTACGGAATGTAACAGAGAGATTTACATTGTCTCTCGCACTGCATACAATAAATATCATTTATGAGGCACGTCAGCTGATTGTGCAGAAATGTATTTATTATTTTTTTTCCCTGCATATTTGAAGTCTTCAGTTCTCAGATAGAATAGGACTGTCTGTCTTAATAGAGACCTGGATATTTGAAAGGAAAGTGGATGTAGATGATATTGTACATTAAAGAACACTCATTTTCTCAAACAGTGATGTACTTTTTTCTGTAGTATTGTAATTAGTAAGAGCTGAAAATACAAAATTATACTCATGAAATTTTCAAATACTCACACATGAACGGAACATTTGTCTGTTTAAGGAGAAAACTGCATGTTCAAATGGATAACTCTCAGATTGAACTGTCATGAACCAAGTCTTTTTAGTGTATCTGCAACTGGTTTACCTAAGTAATGATGTTTCTAAGGGTATTCAATTATCCAATGAATGTTTTAACACAACACCCCTGTCCTGTTCAGCAACTGGTCAGAGACGTGTTGTCAAAGTTCGGCGCAGCACATCCCCGGCCGAGATGCGCAACCAAGAAGCCATCAGAATGAGCATGTATCCGAGTGCCAAACCCAAGCAGCCCAACGAGCCGGACAAGATTGAGAGAGATGATTGGCCAGCTCCAGCCTCGCCTGCCGCCTTGTTGCCAGAAATTTGTAAGTCATCACTTGGCTTGGCTTCTTTTCAGTCTCAGAAGACCACAGCGTCACATTTTGTAGAAATTTCTGCTCAAATCTTGTTTGTCCTTTAGCCTCAGTTTGTAGGAGCAAAGTGACTCCTCAGGCAGGAAAATGCCTTGCTGCACACTCTACATGCCCCCACTGACATTCTTAAAGGTCATGTTTTCTAATATACTGGAGTCAAATTCCAAGGCATTTAGATCTCTGTAATTGTCAGACATGTCTAAATCCTGTACATTACATTTCTCTACTATATCAACTCTGTTTGCAGTGAAACCTGACCCATCAGAATTCTCTGTTACGGTACACCTTTATGTTGCTTGTTTAATCTCTGATACACCACATATGTTGTATTTATAGCAAAATTTGAGTCCTAATCAAAAGGATACAAATTGTAGTGAAACAAAACACTGAACAGACTGATTTGTCTGTGAAACCCGGCAAATAGCTAGATGGGTTTGCAATAATTTCATCAAGCCACTCAGGATACGAAAGTTTCAAGAAATATATCAGTTATCAGAGCAGTATGCACAGGTACTAGAAGTTAAAGCATATACAATGCACTATCATTTTGATATCAGAGCTTTTTGTTTGCTGAAGATAGTGAGTATTTTATATACCTCCTTGGAAAAGTATAGGAGTATTACTCTCTTGAGTTATAGCATCTTCTTTACGCCACCTTAACTCTTTTTATCCTATTCCTACCGCCAGCCACAGTGTTCTGGTCCCGGGCTTGCCATGAGGCCTATACACAAAATTCATTGATCACATATAGGCGACAAATAAAATCCTCATTTGGCTACTTCCGACACATAAAAACACAGGTCATGGTATGAAGGCTGCTGCGAGATTATGAAATTAACCTTGTTTTAAATAAAAATAATACTACAAAATTATAAAAAAATGCTTGGAAACAATCACATCCACATCAGTTATTCCTGGATCTAGCCCTTGAACCCCAGCTTCAGCTTCTAGATCTACAAGTTTGGCTCGTCGCTGTTCTTGTGTTAGTAGATACCTTCCTCAGAATTCAAATCACTAGATCTAGATGTCACATCATGTCATGTGGATTAAAATCATCACTTTCTGCATCTAAACAGTCACTTTCAGAATCCATCTAGATTTGCCAAGCTAGTCCCGGATTGTCCAGGTCCATATTGAGACATTTTATCACATTATTTGGTCGCTTTGGGCATCAAATTCGAAAGGAAAACATGCTCTTGTAGTGTTAGGACAGCCGCAGTTCCATATTGGTGATTGAAAGTAGGAATAGGTGAAGCTCGTTTGGTAAAACCTTTGCGGCTTATCTCGTAGCCCGGACCAGTAGTCATTACGAGAAGACTCGTAGCCCAGATAAAATGAGTTAACAGTGGTTTGGCAATCTTCACTACATATAGACACTAAGTGAGCGACATATCACCACTGGAAATTTTCTACTTGACCAGCATTGTTTCCAGATGTATTTCTTTATTTTTTTTAGTAGCCTTTATTTATTTATTCTTATTTGTAATATTTATTGTGTATGTTTGAACATAACTGATAATCATGTTATGTTATCAGTGCGGCAGAGAAGAAGAAGCAAAGGAGAGAGAGATGATGATGATGAAGAAGATGAGCTGCAGGAAGATCCCAAGATCAAGCGTGAGCTGGAAGAGATCTCTAAAATTAAGGACGAGAGCGGCATTGGGCGGGTCATCTATAAGGAGCTGGACAAGCTGAAAGCCAAACCACCCCAGCCCTTGGACCCATGGAAAGCCTCTCGAGCTCCCAGTGCCAAGTTTGAGCCCAGATACCGCACACGCTTTCAGTCCCCGATGTTTGCTTGTGAGTACTGCCATATTTTGGGATCCATGTTATTGAGAGGTAGTTTGAGAGGTCAGTCATATGACTGAGGAAACATGGCTCACACATTTTAAAAAAAATTTTTTTTATACAGTGTGAGTTTTTCTGAATGCTCATCATTTGTTAAGGGCTGCCTGGCATGCACAGTGCATATACACAAATGTTTCACAGCCAGTCAAAATGAGATTTCAATTTTTCTTCATATGTAGTTTTTAGTATCATGTGAAAGCTTATCTCATACCCTTTTTGGTGGGGAGAAAAGTTTTGAGCTAGCTTTATTCTAGTCAGAGATATCGCAGTTTAAAAAGACAAGAGGGGATCCCCCGGCAGTGACCAAAATTCTGAGAAAATCAAGTTTAAATGAACAGTGGAAGACATAAACCTACAGACCTTCCTCACAAAACCCCAATTTTATTGAAGAAATATTTATTTCTCAAGGATAAACTGATACTGTCTTGTTCTGATATTAATGTACTTTTGATTTCTGGAATAAAAAAATTTCACTGTCTGACCCTCTTCCTTCAAAGCCCGATTTCTCGGTTCTAGCCATCGACTTACGTCTCAGTTTGACTGGCCATGAGACAAATGGGCATGAAAGTAAAAAGCTCTCAATCACGTAACTGATTTCGAAATACCACATTGGGCCTTGCATGAGAAAGAGTGCCAGTGAGTGGGCACAACTTGAGTTCAGGACAACTGTGGACGTTTGAAGTTTTTATGTCATTTGTATTTCTGTTCTTTTCAATGATGAACTGACTAGGAAGTTTATTGTGAGTTTGATGATAGTTTAATTTCAGAATAGAGAAACACAGTCTTCAGTGCATGGCAACAGTTTTACCAGCAATACATTTCAAACAATTTTTTACACCCAGCATGTGTTTGGGTCTGTATCAAGTGATCTTGAAATTCTTGTTACAATCATCAGTTTTTATCTGACAATTTCTTTGTTTGTTCTCAAAGACATCATAGATGAGAACATTTTTAGTTGTTAAAAGATGTATTGTGAAAATTGAATATTCTCTTTGACTTTGATCGTTGATGTTTTGATCTGTGATTTGTGCAGCTCCATCCCGGTTCCTGGACAGACCTCGCTATGCATGGGACGACAGTGATATCAGAGCCTACAGATCTGCTTCCACTCTGGCCAACTTACCCAGTAAGTTTTGGTTGTCATATCCCTCCCTTGGGGTGGGGGTGAGTGGGGATGAGGGGTGGAGTGGAGTCTACAGGAAGGGACATGGCCTTACCCCTTTCGCTATGCTATCAAGGACCCATCCATTCAGCATTATTTTTATATATACATATACTTTGATCAGCCTTTTTGACATGAAAGTGTTCTCAGCATGCTGGGTTCTGTGTAGTCCTGATCCTGCTGATGTGCTGTTAATCTCAACCCAAACAAAGAAACATTATGTTGTAATAATGTGATAGAATAAATGAACTTCTTTTCAGATGTAGAAAGGGAAACATTGATAAGAGAAGCTGAAATTGATCAATTTTTCTAAAGCAAATGAACTACTAGCTTGAACTTCTCAGTGTTGCATATTGTGTATCCTTGTCTTTGAATGTTCTTCAGAAGTTTTCACCTGTTCTTGCAGGGCAGAGTGTCACAATGGTGTGATGGTTTATTGTTACCAGATCTCTTCAGATTTATGCTCGCATATGTAGGCTTGGTAAACATGACAAAAAACCTCCTTGGCATTTACTGTTCAAGTTGTAGCGGAAGTTCTACTTTGGTTCTTGTTTTACGTTGATTCTTTATTGTTCAGTTTTGTTGAAAGTTATGTTATTTCAGTCTAAACGTTTCCTACCAAAGAGATGGGTGTAAAAACAAAAACAAAACAAAAATAGTTCATTTTTGACTAAACTAAAGCCCGGAAATCCCAGCTGGAGTGTTTGTACCCTGCTGCTTAAAATAGAACACTCACTAATGTTTGTTACCGCTCCAAGACGAGATCCATGAACAGTTGTCACCGGTCCTGTGCATTTTTATGATTTTCTATGTCAATGACAGTGAACAGTTCAGAAAGTTTGTACCTCCTCCTACTAAAATTAGATGGGGATTTCCAGCCTTTCGCTTATTCGGAACAAACGTACAATTTTAGCATGCCTGCTTGGCTCTAACTATAGATCATTAAATGTTATGATCTCAATAAAATGCCCACTGAAACATCCCTTTTGTAAATGAGTGTGTCTACATGCTCTGTTGTATGGAATATCATAGAACTCTTTATATTCAATAAAAAATGTAATGTTCATGAAATATGAAAATTCTTTGCTCTATATAAAAAAATCAAACCTATATCAGTAATGAACAGAAGTTTTATAAAGATCCATTGAGAATCAGTTTGGAATCCCATGTTTCAAGTGCGTTTATATTCAGTAGATAGGCATTAAATACTAGAACACTATTACATATTTGAATCGTAAATTTTTTTTGTCTCATAGAAAGGAATCATATTGGTATATTGTTTTATCAGAGTTATGAGTAATTTTTAGGGAAATAGACTAAAGTCTTGGTATTGTTTACAACAGAGAAATAGAAGATATGTATAACTAAAATGAATTATAAATGCTCATTCGCATTAGGAAAGAAAGTGCACTTGATATTCTCAATGAGGAGAAAATTAACTGAACAATAGATTAGATCTAACTTGTCCAGTTCTTTAGGACATTTTGCTGGCAACAATGGCAAACTGTGCTAGTCCAATTTATTAAGTCATTATGTCTTTGTTGTAAAATATTCCTAGGAAGTCTCTTATAACATGCCTTTATATGATGTAAAACTACTGACCAGAAACCATCATAACTGTAGAAAGGCATGAGGCAAGGGGGTTTCCAAGGCATTTTAGGACAAAAATGTAACGTGACTAATTTTGGACTAAACCGTTTCTGTCTGTTGATTTCAATATGTGAAAATAACAGATTTGAAACATTCACCTGAGTATTGTGAGTTCACTTCTAGTATATGTTAAGCTTTACTCAACTCAGTTGTTGAATGACATTATTGTAAGGCTGTATGAGCTATGTTGCATCCTTTGATACTTACTTGTGCTCTGTCCTCAGCCCCCAAACCAGGCTATGGACCCTCTTACATTGCTCCCCGTGCTGCCACACTGCCTTTGGCTGGAGCGTACGGTGCTAGGGATTTTGTAAGTACTCACACAGTGACTTGGTGGTGATGAACTGGCAATCAGGAACTTGGTTTTTGTAGCTACTTTCAATTTCTGTGGTTATCAGCTGCTTCTGAAATCAAATTGTGCTATAACAAAATTTCATTGTGATGTTTATGGAACAAGATTTCTTAACCCCGTCACTGCTACACATGTTGCCTTCCCCAGTGCTAAGAAAATTTTACAAAATGGGCAGAATCACCAGTGCATTATAACGTAATTTCATGTCTGTGGAGTTTGAAACCCCTTCACTGCCCTGTTGGTGTACAATGTACGTCATAATATGACAAAACTTAAACTCTAGAAGTGTCCGAGAAATTTCCAGTATTTAGCACTTCTCCAATGATGTTTATTCATGTTCATGAAATGAAAATGTTTGCCTAAATTAAGGATGAAATAAGATTAGGGCCCTGTTTTTGTTGCTTTGGTTAGTTTGGAAGTTATTCAGTTTCAAAGTAAAATGAGTTGGTCATTGAACAAATCAACCCTTTGACAGTTCTAGGGTTAAAGTTATCTGTTTACACAGAATATATATTGGTGTATTTTTTTCACAGAGATATTTTGACTTTGGAGAAGACGATAGACGTGAGAGATCTACACGTAAGTGTCAACATGTTGATTTTATCACTTATTGATTCCCTGTCTCTGTGAAATGTGCAGTTTTGAGTGACTTTTCACTTTTATGCTCTTATGTATATTTTGCATAGGGACTTCATTTTATGACATAGTTTTAAATTGAAACACACAATTATAGATCTCTCATAACTTTGTATTTTGTAGTCTCCTGTTTTGATAAAATTCGTTATCTACGGCATCTTATCTATAGAAATTAGTTCCACCCATCATTACAAGTTGTATCTTCTGAAAAATCATTATAGCAGGCTCTTATCTATATATCCCCTGCAATACAGGAACTTTAGTGGACCATAATTTTTTATGATGTGCAGTCGGATTTTGTGTGTGTGTGTTTTTTTTTTTTAAATCAATGCAGTTTGTGGTTGAGAGACAGATCACTGGACATAGTTCGTGACTTTTTTTTGGTTCACTGCTGGGACATTGAGAGGTCCTGCACTGCTTTTACACAGACTTCATCTTACTGCATCAGAATGATCTGGAATGTCCTGTCATAACCCCCCACTCCCCTAATTTACATACTTACATATGCATGAACACACACACACGCATGTGCTTAAAGACAGAAATATGCAGTAACAGGGAATGATAGATTGATATTTAGTGACAGGTAGACAAGGAAGCACGCAAAAAATGTTGAACATGAACAAAAAGTTCAGCTTCTTGAAGTGACTTACATTTGTTTTTTTCCCTCTCTCTGTTCAGATACCTCATCATCAACACTGACAGGAGACGCCAGCCTCAGGGTAAGTACATCTGGAAGAGAGATTCAGTGAAAGCTGAACCTAGATGTACATGTGGGGACCAACAGCGTTTTTTTCTCTCTTCATTGTGCGGTGCCAGAAATGCACTACAGTTATTTTCTCAAGCTTTATTTATTACTTATATTTCTCATTTATTAGTTTTGCTGTACAATCTTTAATCATCCAAATTTTTATACATCTTTTGATATCCTTTCATAACTCATAACCCTATCGCTCATACACTATTTTACCTCGTATAAATGTTGATCAATCTTTTTGACATGTAATTGTATCCCACTGTGCTGGACACAACACAGCCATAATTGTGCTGATGTGCTGTTAAATCCCAACACAAACAAACAAACAATTGCCAAGCCTACCTTGAAGTCAGGTCTATATTTGCATACCTTGATCTTTACCATCAACTGTTTCTTAACTTCTGTGATGCTTAACTCTTTGACTATCGGGTTATTTTCCATGTTTTGATCAGGCTGTTTGAAGGGGCATATTTTTAAATTTCAAATATTTGACTCCCTGTCACACAAAACTGATCATGGTAAATGCCACTAGATAGGGAATTGGATGCAGAAAAAGGGTTTATAAACAAAAAAGCTGACACAAGACAATGGACATTTAAATATGGCATGAATCAGGAAAAGCAGGAAAGCAAACCGAGCCAATGTATCAACCCTTGGTAGTGTTCTGTGCCAAAGCAGAGCCAATGTGTCAGCTCATGGTAGTGTTCTGTGCCAAAGCAGAGCCAATGTATCAACCCATGGTAGTGTTCTGTGCTAAAGCAGAGCCAGTGTGTCAACCTCATGATAGTGTTCTGAGCCAATGATCTATTGGAAGACCCATGGTAGTGTTCTGTGCCAAAGCAGAGCCAATGTATCAGCTCATGGTAGTGTTCTGTGCCAAAGCAGAGCCAATGTATCAACCCATGGTAGTGTTCTGTGCCAAAGCAGAGCCTATGTATCAACCCTAGGTAGTGTTCTGTGCCAAAGCAGAGCCAATGTATCAGCTCATGGTAGTGTTCTGTGCCAAAGCAGAGGCAATGTATCAACCTCATGGTAGTGTTCTGTGCCAAAGCAGAGCCAGTGTATCAACCTCATGGTAGTGTTCTGTGCCAAAGCAGAGGCAATGTATCAACCTCATGGTAGTGTTCTGAGCCAATGATCTATTGGAAGACCCATGGTAGTGTTCTGTGCCAAAGCAGAGGCAATGTATCAACCTCATGGTAGTGTTCTGAGCCAATGATCTGTTGGAAAACCCATGGTAGTGTTCTGTGCCAAAGCAGAGCCAATGTATCAGCTCATGGTAGTGTTCTATGCCAAAGCAGAGCCTATGTATCAGCTCATGGTAGTAAAAGAATCAAGGCAAAATACCAGTTTATACCACCCATAACCAGTTGCAGCAGTTTACCACATTTTTGTGAACTGGAACGATATGAAGGCCCATTATCTAGGGTCATAGGTCACATGTGTATAGCATATACAGATCTTCATAAACTATGGCGTAAAATTAGGTTTCATTTGTTCTATTTTCTTTCAGTTATGTGTATAGTGATGGAAATGTGTGGATAGATTTTGTTTTGTGTTAGATTGACACTGAGCTTGTTTTAAAGATTGAAACGCAGAACTACATGTTGGAAAATGAGCCATTTTTTGAGCCAGCTAGGTCACTTCCCTTTGCCAAGTACAAGAGGTATAAGACAAGCATTGCAAAGAAGGAAAAAAATCACTTTTTCTCTTGTTATTTGAAACACCTGATGTAAAAAATTATGAAAAAAAAAAATATCAGCATAAGAAAAAAACATTGTCATGATGTGGTGAATTTTTCAGAATTTTTAGTTGCTAATATTTTACGTAACCAGCAAAAAAGTGATATTGTTCTTCTTTACAATCAAATGCTTGTGCTATACCTCTTGTACTTGGCAAAGGGAAGTAATTTGGCTGATAGTAAAAATGGCTCTTTCTACATAATGGCAAGTGTTTAGTAAGCTGTCTTGTCCCGGTCCTCCAAGGCTTTTACGATTGAATCGACCGACATTAAATTTGACGGGTCTGACTTGGACGCCAAGGGTGGGCCACTGAAGGGTGGCCCACTGAAATTACCTGGTATTTGTTCTTTCATTTTCACTGATGATTTCCAGAGTGAAGATTGTTACAGCGTTTATAGCGATAAAGATTGTAATAACGTGTATCGTGTTTGTCTTCTCGAAACTTCTGTTTGTTCTCTGCACCCATTTTGGTTCCAATTATATAGACAAACCACGTGCGAATCTTTGTCACTCATCCCCGATACTTTGCTAATGGCAACAATTTTAATTCTATTATGTGCTATTTTGTATAATATGTAGCATGGGATTTTGAGGCTTTGAGACTATTACCCTTCTCAGGAGGTAGAAGCCAAATCGGTGCCTCTTTGTTATAACTCACATGGAGATCATAAATGACAAATAGCCACCCTTCTGGGAAACGTGATTCCAACAGTAACTTTTTTTTTTTTCGACAAACTCTCTTGTAATGTCTGTAGCTGACGTCGTTCGTGACTTATCTTTTAGGATATTGGTAAGAAACTACAACAACAGCAATAAGCATTTATATAAACTGCCTTGCATAGAACTGGATATCGAAATTCTCAACAAAAAAAGAGTGAATATTCTGAACCTTGAGTGACAACGAATTTATTTCATAATCATACCCTCTTCGCAACTTTGATTATCACAACATGGAAGTTGAGTAAAGATTTGTGAAACTGAGTGATGTGAATGTAAAGGCTTGATTGTAAGTTTGTTTGTGTTGGGGTTTAACGACACATCAGCACGATTGCGGCTATACTGTGTCAAACACGGTAAGATACGTTTGCACGTGAAGAAGAGAGGAAAGAAAGTGGGACAGAAGACAGGAGCAAGGATAGAGAGAAGAGATTCTGGTGTCTTCCCTGGAATGTCGAGGATGGCACTCCATGGGACACACCCCACTGATGGCGGGCTTACACCGCCTGCAGGTGGGAGCAGAGAACGTACTTGTAAACCCGGGGCCCTCGCCGGGGGGGGGGGTGTGAAGACGAGCAACTTTATAAGATTCTAAGCAATGTGTAAGACTAAACGACACAGAAAGAGTCTCGGTGTTTGTCTGAAATAGTTTTTTTTGGGGGGGCTGCTGAGAATATTATGAGGTGAAATTCTTAGTAATCAACTCAACTGAGCTTGTGTTGCGTGTTAGGTCAGTGATTTGTGCTGCGATCTCTGGAAGCAGAGGTCGGTGGTTCGAATTGCAACGGTTGCATGTTATATCCTTAGGAAAGATACTTAACACACAATTTTCCTCAGCCCACCCATCTGTAAAACGGGTACCTG
>JBCAUA010092007.1:0-10478 GCA_038406235.1 Peronia verruculata
AGAGGATACTCAGCGTTGCCGCAAGACTTCGGCAAAACATGGGAAGTAGCAGTTACGGGTAAAAAGCTTATTCCCTAATACAGTATAGGGCACTTAAGAGGTCACAGCATTATGATGGCATTGGCATCCTTACAGTCCATACTTCATGCCCGGCATTCACTAATTTATCACATTGTCATTGCAAGTGTAACCATACCAGATAAACATTAAGGAACACGCTGAGATCAGAAAAACCAAAGGCTTTTCTACGAATTGATAATCTGAGCCTTTACAAAGAAAAAAAAAAGTTTACACCTTCCTTCTCCCCTCCCCCCCCCCCCTCCTCTTTATCCTGGCCCGTTAACCCTGTATCTGCTGAGATCTACATTGTAAATATTGTCTGTAAATTTAGAACCATTTGTTTACCGCAACTTTACAGCAAACGGTTGGCATTTTGGTACATTTTAATCAGCTGTCGCATTTTAAGATATAACCTAAAAAAAAAAAACAATTCAGCAAGATAATTTTTACTTTAGTTTTACGGTATATCGCTGGCATTTTTTGATGCCAAAGTTTTGCCACTTTTTTTTTTTTTTTGACACCGTAATTAAGTAACATGTAGAACCTGCAGATATTAATATGGCCTCAACATAGTTAACAATGTATCATTTATAATTCAAACATGGTATCCACGTTTTTGGCTTCCAAGATGAGTTTGTATAATGCTTTCATTTTTTAGCAAGATAACTCCTGAGATCTCTTATAGAAGCACATACAGCTCTCGAGTGGGGAGCAAGAAGCATTCGAGAGATTGAATGCATTGCTATGATGTAGTTACTTAGAATGGCACCTCGATCAATTTTAAAACTTACGACTTAGTGATTTGGTGACTTGGTGGTTACACTGTTAGACACGGAATCAAAACTTCAGGTTTCCAATCCTGAAAGGTGACAATAGTTTGGGGAGGACAATTTTACACACAATTTCCCAACTCGAAGACTCAGGTTCATAATCCTACTACAGACAGTGAATTTTATCCTCAGATGGATAAGGATTTGAACGCCTACCAAGTGGCTGCGTCGAAACTGAAAACACAATGTTAATGTCTCCATAGCGTCAATCTATCACGGTAATAATCAATTGTAAAGCCCTTAAAGTTAGAGCTTGTGCTAAATAGAAATGAACAGCCATTTGTTATCATTATTTTTTATATTATTAATTAATTATTGTTATTATTATTATCAATCTTTTTTAATGACACTCTAACAGAATGAACATCAAGTACATTTTAATAGTGAGGAAGAACGGCCCTTATTCCAACAGTTTTCCTTATGGCATTAAATCTGGTGAATAGGAGAAGTAGAGAGTTTGGTTTATAACTTAAGACTACTTTGGGAGATAATTTACGGCTTCCATAGTCAGGTTCAAAGTATTTCTGTTGATGATGATACAACGGGCAATGGGCGAACGCATGAATAGGCAAATAGATGAATGGATGTATGAATGGATGTACGGATGGACACATAGATGAATGGATGGAAGAACGAATGAATGGATGAATGGATGGATGTATGGATAAAATTAATGGCTGGATGGATGAATGGAATGATGACTGATGGATGGACGGATTGATGGATGGATAAATTAATGGATGGATGGATGGATAAATGGATTGATAGATGGATAATGAATGGATAGATGAAATGATGGAAGAATGGATGGACAGATGGTAGATAGATTAATGGATGGCAGGATGAATGAATGACAAAAGATGATGGATGGACGGAGTGATGGATGGATGGATGGATGGATTGATGGATGGACGGATGGATGGATGGATGGGTGGACAGGTGATAAATGGACCGTTTAATGGACGATAAATGAATAAATACATGGATGGATGGACAAGTGGATTAGTGATTTCAGAGAAAGCTGATTAGTTAATGGATAAACAAAAAAATGGATGAAAACTGGATGGATATATAAGGGAACGCGACCTGAAAGATCTTAATTAATATGTGCCACATAAGTGTGCCCTGTTTATGGCAGCCACTCCATACCAGAATCGCTGATATTTCTTTACTTACGAAGTACTCACCTCGCATTTGAGGCGTACAGTATGTCAGGTCAACAGAAAGGTATGCATGTAGTACCCAGCTGTCCAGATCCAAGACAAATTAGACGCTCTCTACACACCTGATCCTCCCAGTGATGGTCTTTCCAGCTGGACACTCGGGTCAGCCCTAGTTCTTCGGCCGCTCGTTAAGTAAACATACAGCTGGCCTGGTAAACGAAATGACAGAGTGAGTTCGCTTGACCTATGCTGAGCTTTGGAAGTGTGAAAGACTTATGACTACAGCTGGTTCAGAGTGAAACACGGTTATCAGAAATTCTTTCTCTTTTCTTTTCTCTCTCCCCCCTGCCCCCCCCTTTTTTTTTTTTTGTTCTAGCCTACTATGCAAAGGTTTTATGGGGTGAAACAGTTTATTGTAGATGTATTGTCATTTAGGGCATTGTTGAGAAATGCGACCGTCTTGATAACAAAAGTTCTTGGACTGACTTGTGGGTTAAATAAGAGACGCGACACTATGAAATCAGGCGCTCGTCAAACTGAGCCGGCTGAAGAAATCACGTATTTTTCAAGACCGAATGAATTTTTAAAGTTTTTTTTTCACAGAATTCTTTTTTTTTTTCTATATTAATCTAAAAATGCATTTCAGAAATAAATTTGCTGAAAGAAACTAAGTAACAGCCCAACAATTATTGTAATTTTAATGGCATGACCTAATAAGGATTTCTAAGGATTAACAAAAATGGCTAAAATTTTCTCATTTAATTTACCTGTAGCAAACATGTCATCTCCACCGTCTTCAACTGCCAATTTCTTGACTTCTTCTCAGGTAGGAAAAAAAAAAAATCAACCTACAGAAATGGAAATGAATAACCTTCACAGTGAGTCCAATAACTCTATATGCCTAAAATCTGACTACAGCCTGATTTCATCGTGTCGCATCTCAAGCCTAAACGAATGAACGGATGAACAATTCATTTTCCAGTCTTCAGTGATAAATTAAGATTTTTGTCTAATATACCACCTAACAAAAACAAACATGAAATACCGTAGCTCCATGTGAGGACTTAAAAAAAAAAAAAGCCGCCTTCTTTATGAAGAAAAAAAAAATCATCATTATAAAATGGATCCCTTCGGTCTATGAGATACCAGGCTCTTGAAATTTGACAGTGTAGGTTTGTAGAGCTAGATACTGAGGCCAGGGGTTTTAATGTCGATGCAAAATGAGTTCACTGCTAATAGAGCAGGAAATCTGATTCTGTTCAGCTTTAGTAGCATGCATTGTGATTTTTGTCTTGTCCAGTCGAGTGAAACAGATATGAAGTTGTGAATAGGCTTATGGAAAGATCCTATGCCTTGCCCCACAAATTTGTTGTAATCAAAGATATGTTTACAATTTTTTATCGTGGCTTTTGCTATATGGATAAAATATGATGAATGAGTAGATGGATGGATGGATGGGTTGATGGATGGATGGATGGATGGATGGATGGATGGATGGATGGATGGATGGGCCTGGTGTGCCGGAACTGGTTGAAAAAAGCATGGGAAAGGGTATCCTCTGGTGTGCTTACTGACCACAGCTAGTCGTACTTTATAGGTTCTGAACTAGGCTCATTCCCCCCCCCCCCCGCCCCACCACCTCGCCCCTCTTTCCTTCCCAAACTAAAGCAAAAACGACAGCTCATTCAACAGCAGCACCCATTAACCCCAACAGAGCTGGAAACACTGGATGATAAAATCGGTCAGATCATGGATGAACGATGACCCTCGTTGAATGCGTCATCAGTCTTGACTCGGGACTGTCTCTAAATGTAAATAACGCATTCTTTGCCGCTCCAGGCAAATCAGTTCAACATCTCCGGGCTCAGCTCACAATGGTGTTCCTTCTTGTGCGTAATTACTCCATTTATCGATACTTCAACTTGATTGTGAATCTGACACCAGCGAAAACCTGTTTACTTTCCAAATCTTCTTGTAATGTACGAAATACTTTTTATAAATATAATTTATAATATAAATATCTGAACAAATTTTGTTATTCAGCCTATATTGTTCAGATATTTAACCCGTTCATTTGAGACTGAGTATTGATACAGATCATCAATGTATTAATTATATGTGCAAATATAAAGAATAATCGTGTTGTTCTTAATAACAAAAATCATTTACAAAAATCACCAAGTAACCCTGATTAATGTGATAATCCGTCATGACGTCAGTAAAATCCAGGTAGTAATTATACGGATGGTTAAAAGACAAAGAATTGTTAAATATTTGTTCTCAGTAACAGGGTTTGTACCTCATACGTGTGTCTGTGATTGACATATCTCTCTGAGCCAGGTTGCATAATTATGGCCCTGTCTCACATACTTTACAAGACCAGACAATGTCGTCACTTGACAAAAAACAAATTGTATTCATATCGTTTGTTTGGGAAGTTTTACAGTTAAAAGACGCCAGGAGAGTTTGACGTAACTTGGGGTAAACATCTAAGAGAAAATTTCATTGTTTCGACTGTCATCTATTACACCATTACTATTCGTTGCTAATCAGTTCTGGAGATCAGAAATTTTTCCTGATAAATGCCAATGAGTAATTAGGTAACTGTACCCGCCATAAACTTTTATGACATAGTGATAAATGTAATTTAGATATTCAAATACTCATAGGTGATTTCAGTGTGAATTTAATTCACACATGATATCTATTTCTTGAGCCATTTAAAACACAGACTTATGGAGATTTAGTGCGTTGAAATCTGCGGCCAAAACAGGAGACCAATGATGAACACATCCTTGTATGAAGAAGAAAAAGAAGAAGAAGGAGAGCAACAACAACCACAACAACAACAACGGCAACAACAACAACAACACACCAACAGCAGCAACAACAACAATAACAAAACATACACACACACAAAAAAAAAAACTAACTATGACTTAGATGCTCCCTTACAACACTGCAGTGGACTGAAGTAGTCTGTGCTGCAGTAGCACTTACTTTGTTCAGTGGTTACCTTCTCCTGCTTCTGCAGTGCCCTTTATGACCGAAATTACGATCTAGTCCAATATCTGCAGGCTGGTACAGAGCACCGTGCTGGCATAAGTACAACATTGAGTGACAAAGGGGTATAGCTCTGTGAGCGGAAAGCGGATAGCACAAAAGGCCAGAGTGCGAATGCTGTCGGCAAAACGCAAGTCTAACATACAAACAAAATGTACTGGTCAGATATCCCAATAAGGCACCGCCCTCTGGGACACGCCGAAAGGGACCGAAACCAAACTGAACTAAACTGAACTGAAAGGGGTAAAACTGATCTGCTATTTGTGTTCATCCTTTTCTATGTTATTTTCCGTTTTATTGAGTTGTAATTGTGATGAGCGAATTATACATGTACTTACTTCACTAAATTCCACAAGCATCTCCAAGGACCCGACGGTGTACAAGCTACCCCTGAGTGTTTCTCTCATTTGATATGAACCAATGGAGAGAAAACTGGACATAGTAATATAAAGCACTTGTCGATTAGAGCTATTAGAGACACGCACAGGCAGGCGTGATTAGAGCTGTATGTTGTGAACGCCTCGGCGATAATAAGGGGCATAATCTTGATTGGCAGCCCAGAAAAACAACTGAAATTGTGATTGTGCATTGTTGATTTAATTTGTGGACGTTTGTTTTCTGCCTTGCTTGCTTTGTTTTGCTTGCTTGGTACCTTCATTCGGTATTGATTCGCTAGCTTGGGCCGTTTTGAGCATAAAGAATGAGGTAAAACACCATTTTAAAAAACATTTTTATTTTCTCTATTTTGTCAGGTTAATAAGAGAAAGAAAAGTAAACGTCAGAAACAAGCAATATGTCGGTGCATGCAGAGAATGATGTACAGCAGAGATCTGTTAGTGTTGAAAACAATCTCTGCCTTTCACTGCAGAAAGTGTACATTTAACCAAAATGTTTAGATTGTTTCACACTTTCCTATTTTTGAAATACAATAGATTTCAATATGATATTTGTTGTACAACAGCTTGCAGACAGCTGATGAATCTTTTCAAGCAATTTGTTATACCCCAATTCTATAAAGGTATGTTGCTAATGCCTTTGAATTTTGAACCCACCGTTTTAGGCACAACTTAGCAGTTATTCTACTAATGTGCTGTAAACCCCATTACAAACAAAACAAAACAATGTCTTTGAATTTTGAACACTGTGCCAGGTACAATATAGCAGTTATCGTGCTGATGTGCCGTAAACACCAACACAAACAAAACAAAACAATGTCTTTGAATTTTGTAGACATACGAAACTCACAGATTTTGAAGTTAATCAAGTTAATTAGTAAGGTAAACATCCTGAATGCACAGTGAAACCCAAACAAGAAACAAAACTAAAACATTAACTTTTTCATCAATACAACGTTATTCAGTGATTCTGCAAATTATAAGACAAATCGGTGTATTGCAAGAAATATTATTGTGGAGAACGATACCTGTGTTCTTTTCGCAAGATGTAACTTACTATCCGTAGAGAGGAAAATGTGACTGCTTAGTGTACTAAGCTCTAGATCTAACCCTGGATGTACGGCTAATAAAGAATGAACAAAGAAATTACGTCACAAAGTTGCTTTTCAACTTTAATTCAAATTTAATTATATTTCTTCTTCACTTCTATAGACATATACTGCGGTTTACAGATCAATAATTAAACGCAGATTAGCACAAATCACATGACTCAAACAATGGGTAGATGTGATTTAACTGCTAAGTCCACGAGCTAAAATAATTAGCCTTGTTTATCCCAAAAGGAAAATAACAAGATTATTATCTTTCTGACGGATTGTATGGAAGACTGGTGAGAATGAGGACGGTAAATAGCCGAGACAATGTAGAGTGCAAATCGTCGACAACCCGAGCGTCACCATACGTAACTGGGCATCTTGTGTTGCTAACGACGGATAAATAATATGTCTTGAACAGTAAATGAACATCTTGAGCTAATGGGAACACGGTGAGAACTGAAAAGACATGTCGCCGCTCCCAGAATCGAGTCGACTGGAAGAGTTGCACTGGAGACTTTTGTCGACAACGGAATTTAAAAGAAGAGGTGTGTAAATGAATGTTTGAATAAATAAATGAACTATAAATGATTTAATAGATGATTAAATGAAGAATAAACGAGTGAATGAATAGATGAACAAATGAATGAATGAATGAATGAATGAATGAATGAATGAATTAGTAAACGAATTACTTATAATTAAGGACACACAAGAGTATCAAACAGTATAAAAGCAAATTTAAAAAAAAATCTAAACCATCGCTAAGCAAAACTGACTGATTCATAGTCATAATAAACGGGGATTGTAGATGCCAACAGTTTTAAGAGTACAAATTGAGAAGTTTTGAAAAAAAAAAAAAAAACTGGAGGGATCTTTTTTCCCATTCTCATGTATTTGTTTATCTATGAGAACCGGCTTTTTGGGTTGTTTGTTTGCTTCTTCTTCGTGGCTGTCCTCCCGTCCACTGTAAACCACCTTGTGGCGGTCTGTTATAATTATCTGTGGTGCTTCAGCTGTGAGTTTCCATCTCATCTCACAGGTTCCAGCGATACCTGTTCATTTCACAAACCAACTCTTCTATCTTTCCCTCATGTCTTAAGGCTCTTGTGTTCCACGTGCCCAGGATAACGTTTTCTCTGGCACTTAGCTTTGTTCTAAATCAACGCCAACCTTGTTCGGGGGATTGGACAGTTTTACGATAAGATCACAAGCGCGTTCCTCCTGAATGGCAGAATTGGTGGCTGGTTTTGCACAGCAGTAAGAGTGCGCCAGGGCTGCCTTCTCTCACCCATCTTCTTCAATGTCTTCTTAGAAAGGATTATGGAGGATGCCCTTGAAAATCATATAGGCACAGTCTCCAGAGGAACAGGCTCCATCGAAGGCTGAGTGCCTCTGTCGGACAAAAATTCCAAATTCCAAATTTCTATCCCCAAAAATTCCCAGCAAAAATTGTCAACTTCTAAAAGCCGAGATACTCCTACTTTCTTAGGATTGAAAGGCTTGAGAAAAAGAAACAAGCAAGCAAACAAACAAACAAACAAACAAACAGCTGCAGGCTGTGAAAGCCGGCCATCACAGAGGTCTCCCATGCATTGCCATTCTCAACATTCCACCGGTGATATTGCTTCTCTCCCCTTGCTTCTATCTTCTGTCTCGCTGTCCTTCCTTCTTGATCAGACTTTTTGACGTGTAAACGTATTCTGTCATACTTGGCACAATAAAGTCGTGATTGTGCTGTGTGCCGTTAACACCCAACACAAACAAATAAACAATCCCACCATTTTAATGATTCATTTGTAGGTCATTTTTTAGCTCTACATGTAGAAGCTAAAGACCATTCTGGTAACCTACGCATTGAAACAGGTTGTTCCACGTCCCAAGTGTTTTGCTGATTGTTATTGTTTTGATTCGCCATAGTCGTTGTTTGTTTATTGCAAATGCGTATGTGAGTATGTGTGTTTGTTTGTGTTGGGGTTTAACGACACTTCAACACAATTACGGCTACATTGTGTGAAACACCGTAAGATACGTTTACACATTAAGAAGAGGAGAGGAAAGAAAGCGGGACAGAAGACAGGAGCAAGGAGAGAGAGAAGAGATGTCACCTCTGGAATGTCGAGGATGGCACTCCATGGAAGACACCCCCACCGATGGCCGGCTCACACCGCCTGCAGGTGCAAGCAGAGAACCTACTTATAGCCCCCGGGTCCCTGTGTGTGGGTGTATCTGTATTTAGTAAGTTATACTGACAGTCCTATAGACTGACATTGAAAAACAAATTGAGTTTATGGTGTAAAAAGAGGGGTATTTACTACCTCACACTATCGACAAAAAGTTCTGAGAGACAAATAAATACAACAAAAACTTGGGAAAAAATGAAATAAACCAAAGAAAGATCAGAAAAAGTGAAATAAATTTGCTCTAGATGGAACCATGGCCCAACCATATGAGGACTATTTCATGGCAAGACTCCAGCAAACAGAAAAACAGGCAGACCACCAGCCTCTCTCACAGATGGCATAATTGAATCTAGGGGAATGGGAGTCCATGAAGGCAGCTGGCTGAGGAAGATCGGGAGAAATGGACAAGAATTAGCCGCATTTATTTATGCCGGGTAGGCTACTTCAGTTTTCAAAATAACAGAGGGGTAAGACAAGTGTTGTAAACAAAAAACAAAAAACGTCAGCTCTAATTATTTTAAGTAAGCGAAAAAAAAAAAAATCAAAAATAATAGTAATAACAGTGCTCCCCCCCCCCCCCCCCTCCCGAAAAAAAAAATCATTTCATGGTAAATTTTTCAGTTTTCCGTTACCCATATAACAAATGACCAGAGAAAAAGCGATGTTTTCCAATGTTTGTCATATCTCTTGTCGGCCCTGGCAAAGTGATGCAGTTTGACCGACGATCTAAATGGCTCTTTTCCCCCATATAGGTCACTGACCGCAGCGGCCAACACGGCGTCCGGTGACGCCAATAGATGGCAGAACTAGCTGCAAGAGATGGGGCCAGACAAATGTCTCACCGTTGATGAGATGATGACATTAGTACTAGATTCGTGCTTGTAGACTTTTTAAAGATACAAAAGATCCCTACTCAAAACCATCAGAAAAAGACAACTACAATTTTTTGGGCGCATAAACAAAGCTGATGGAATGGAAAAAACAATTATTGTGTGGAAAAATTTGTGGAACCAAAGGCAGTGGAAGACTACGCACAATATACACAGACAGTCTGAAATAGCTAAGCAACAAGAAAAGAATCCCACAACAATGAACTCATCAGGAGAACTGAAAACATAGAGGAATGGAAGGCCATGATAGCCGATATCTGCAACAGACCTGACACATGAAGAAGAAGAAGACTTTTTAACTGTGAAGAGCATGATACAGAAACTGCTTATCAATAATTGAGAAGCGACACAATGAAATCAGGAGCTCGTCAAATGCAGGTGACTGGAGATATCACATGTTTTTCAACGGTGAATGAACTTTTAACGTCATAGTTTCTTCTTCACAAAGCCCTTCTATATCAATTTAAAAATGTATTTCAGAGTTAAATTTGTTGAAATAATAATAATAATAATAATAATAATAGAGAGTATTTATATAGCGCTCATTCTCGTAATTACAGGCTCTAAGCACTTTACAATCTATTATTACTCCGACAGACCCAAAGAAAACACTCATAAACGTTTTCAGCTTCCTGGAAAGCATACAAGGCGGCTGCCTGTGAGGCGCTCAAATACTTATCAATCTAACAATATCAATCACTTTCTATAGTCGGCTACCCATTCAAACCTGGGTGGAGTCAGGAAATGTGTGTAAATTGCCTTTCCCAAGGAAAAAATGTCGGGACCTGTCAGGATTCGAA
>JBCAUA010092018.1:0-10478 GCA_038406235.1 Peronia verruculata
TGAGTGAGTGAGTGAATGAGTGAGTGAGTGAGTGAATGAGTGAGTGAGTGAGTGAATGAGTGAGTGAGTGAGTGAGTGAGTGAATGAGTGAGTGAGTGAGTGAATAAGTGAGTGAATACGTGAGTGAATAAGTGAGTAAGTGAGTGAACGAGATTAGGTTAGAACTGAGACGCCAGTGATACCACAAATATAACATTATGTCATGTACCAGTAAATAGGGAACAAACCTACATATGGGGAGAGCAAGCAAAAACAAAGAAAAAATTATATCCTCCCCTCAAAGACGGCCGTGGGGAAAGGCGAATTAATACAGGGAAAGAAATGGAAGCGAAGCACAAAGACGGCAAGAAATTGAGCCTGGGCTAATGAAATGTCAAAGGTTGCACCCATGCCAAGAGTAAGAGAAAGGGCTGAGTGGTTTACATGTGCCAAACTTTTGCCTCAAGACTTCCCAGCGTGAGCAGCCAACTTACTCACTCACTCATCATTCCACTCCCCTTATATACTCACTCATTTCCTCAGTCAGTCAGCCAATCAGTCAGTCAGTCAGCCAGTCAGTCAGTCAGTCAGTCAGTCAGTCAGTCAGTCACTCACTCACTCACTCACTCACTCACTCACTCACTCACACTAACTCACTCACTCACTCATTCACTCACTCACTCACTCACTCTCACTCATTCACTCTCACCCACTCACTGTACTTACTCTTTTCTGTCTGACTCTAGCACGTTGTCACATTCTGTCTTCTTGTCTAGAATCACCCGACCCTCTCATCCCTTCTTACCTGCTACTTACACAACAGTTCTTTATTTGCGTTTCACATCCACTAGCGACACAAACTAGCTATGTCAAAATTAGTGTCTTACTGGGAAGATAAGGCCCTTTGGGATGTCCCCTATCTCTCTCTCTCTCTTTCTCTCTCTCTCTCTCTCTCTCTTCTGACTACTGCTTTTTTATTATTTAAAAAACTTTTCTCGATGAAAATTTGTTCAATGCTTTAAAGACATTTGATGGCAAAGTAGTGGGTGTGTGATCTCCTACTTTTTCATATTGACTTGATGAAATCCATGACCGGTCACACTGCAAACTTGGCTTGCGTTCAGAGATGACATATCTATAATTCACTACTTGTCTACTAATGACCTCCTATTGGTTTTTCAAGGTAATTAACCCAACGTTCAGCCGTAGCGCGATTAGCCACACTCCATTGCCCAGCTATGCACCCTACGACTATCACATTGTCGCACACACGACACACAAACATAAACGCAGCCATAACACATACAATAAAATATACGTCACGGCAGTGTGCTCCGTGCGTCAGTTGTGTAATGTGTGTGTGTGTCAGTGTGTGTCATACGGTTCATCACACAAACCCAAGCTTGATACACACCCGTGACATTTGCCTAGTGTGTCAGGTGTAAGCGTGTGTGTTATACGAGCCGGCCAGGCCGATGTGTCACAGTCCCCGCCATGTCAAAGCCCGGAGCTGACGCCTCGGCTACAGGTGTGTGCCGAATATAGAAATGAAAACAGGAGCGAGTTAGCCGACCTCTTTACCTTATCAAAGTCCTGTTAGCGTGTGTGTCAATCAGATGGAATAGCTGGATGGGACACAGCGAACTTGGGATTCTGACTTGTCAAATCACGGAAGTCTGATTTCTTTGTGGGGATTAAACGTTTTTGAACACTGTTGATCATAAAAAATAGTGCACACTCCACTAGGTGATTTGTTTGCGAACACAAACAAGTTTGAAGCCAAGCAGTTCTGTTGGATGTAACGCTTACGTGTATAGTCTTACCAGGGACGCAGTTGCTGTGGATTGTGAAGTAATTTATTGATTATCGTGAAAGTGTTAAGTGGTGTCAGTTCACTGGGACACAAGATAGTGTGTTGTTTTGTGGTACGATAGTCACCAAGAATAGTGTATTCCTTTGGGCCTGATTATGATCTCTGTGTTTCTGGTGACACGCAATGTTTGGATTACTTGATCGCATGGTTATGTTCTATATGAAGCCTTAGAATAATGGTCATTCATCAGGGTTGTCACATTTTGTACTTTAATACAGAGAAAAACATACTTTTTACTGTCACAAACTTCTTTGCTGTGCCCACTTTCATTTCTTTTGCAAGCTAAAGTACTCTCAGGTTTACATACACGTGCAGGAAGATTATGTCAAATTTACTATTTTAATAGGTTATCCTACTTTTTACCTGTCAGTAACTTCTCTGTTGGCCCCAAATCCGATATTTTTTTTTACCATTAACAAACTTTAGCTTTACGTGTTGCCTAAAGAATATGCCAGGAACTTTTCCTACTTTTTCATTTAGACAGATTGACACCACTGATTTTTAAAAGAAAGAAAACTTGAACATTTTCCCTCCTTTTTCGTGAAAACATCTTGATAATCCTGATTCGTTATCAATATATTATCCTGATTCGATCATTCGTTATCAATATATTATCCTGATTCGTTATCAATATATTATACTTCCTGTATCTGTGTTAATATATTATGATGATCCTCCATGTTTCTGACTATGAGAAGGCTGTTATCACCGTGAACATGACGGAATGTTATCATTTTTGTTGTAACTCCCGCATCAGTTGGTAAGTTTATAGATATATATTCATTGATCGGAAACAAGATGTCTTCAGTGTGTAAATTATACCGTAATTTTTCTGGGATATTTTTATCTTGCTCTAGTAAAAACGTTATAGTGGATCCCAGCCCTAAATAGTAATTCATGTCTGATGTTGGTTTTGATTTAAGATTTAAAATGATAATAATAAAGGGCATTTATATAGCGCCTCACCCCTGTAGGGCTCGAAGCGCTTTACAGAACCAAAATGTTTTGCAGCCACACACGAAATATGGCTGAAAACAAACAGGGGCAATAGCATACGTACATATTATATAACATAGTGTACAGAAAGACTTGAGACATGCTCACACCCATAATCCTGTAATACGTTTGGCGCAGTATGTTTTGTACAGAGTGTGTCTGGCAGTTCCGCTGGGTATACACGTTTATGAACTTTGAAATTGCTTCTATAAAAGATCTACTTCTTAGTGAAGGCTGTTGTTATCTCGTTTCAAAGGGATTCCAGCATTTGTGGTACATGTTGGGGTCGACCGGGTTGTTCTTGGGTCATGGAGTGTGCCTTGTTTATCATTACAATTGTTTGCTGAGAAATTTAGTGTACCAGCGGGTGTGTGAAGTTGTCTGTACTGCAGTTCAGGATTCCATTCAGTTTTAGCAGGGAATATGATCGTCAGTTATAACTCGAACTTTACCAAAGAACCCTTATGCTTTGTGAGGCCCAGGTGCTTGATGTGGAGTAGATGATCAGCCTGACTGCCTGCAAGGAAAAACATTGCCCTTGGCTATCACATTACTGGTCATTTCTGCCCGCAATCATCGCTTTGCAGCACGGCTGTAACTTACTGCCTACTTCTAGCTAACGGTGGGTGGTCACTCGCCTCTCTTTGGCCAGCCGTATACCGTATGTATTTATTGATCATAACTGGCGCTGTATAGCCTGACCTGTCAAAAAAAGCACTGATTGTTTACATACATCACTATTTCAGCTTCTTGATGTCAAGGGGAAAAAAATAATAATTATCACAGTACTTTTGCACCTTGAATATTACTGTCATGTGGGTGCTCAGTTTACCATGCGATTTCTTTGGGCAGCCCCCCCCCCCCCCCTGGTGTGTCTGTATTTATTGCTTGTGGCCGGTTCTATCGTCTTGACTGGTTAAAAACAGCGCTGTTTGCTTGCACCTCTTTTTCTTCTTCATTGCTGTAGGACGAAGTGAAGGGAAATAGATTGTCACAGTTAGTGTTTTGTAGAAGGACCGTTATTGCATAGACCCAGCTAATGATAGGGATCAGTTTATCTTGGGATTTTTTTTTTTTTTTTGCGGGGCGTATTGATCATGGCTGATCCTATAAGCCTGACTGCTTGAAAGCTTTACAGTGTTTGTTTACATCGCATTTCCTTGTCTTTGCTGTTAGGCGGGATGAGGGAAACCGTATCACTGGCGTACAGGATGAGGCCTTGTGGTACACAACTATATAACATGACATACGAAACAATCTCAGAGATATATAAATTGTACCATAGCTCGTTCGACCTGGAAGTGTTTGCATGCTGGAATATCCACTACATACAGCCAGTGCTTTCGTTCGAATGTATTCAATACCTACACGCGAGCAATGCAGTATAGTTCAAATTACATTTAGTAAGTTTACGGAGAAAAGTTTGAAAGTCGTCTCACTTACATGGGATTACTATAAACTGGAATAATATCTGCTGTGATCAACAGTTTAGATGGCCAGCCTATGTGTGGAAATATCAATACTGTTTGCCAAAGCCTTGACTGGTCGAAGGTTAGCGCCTTTGACTGACGTCTCTCGTTCGTTCCCTTGACCGACATGAGCATAACACAGTCACATTAGCTTGATTTGTTCTCTTCAGAAGTGAACTACAGTTTCTGTGCAAAACTCCGCGGCTTATGTTTGTTTCAAACATTATTTTTCAGTCCTCCCATATGCACTAGAAACCGATAATAAGGTGCTAATAAGAGACTGCTATCATTGGACTAGACACCGGATTTGTTTTATTGATCACAGATTTTGTTTTGTTCTGTTTTTGTAATATCACGTGGCTATCTGGAGTGATTGTGTCGCGCGCGGACTCATACAAACACGCACAGTTAAAGCTTTCATTGTGACTAGCAGTGAGGAGAAGGATGTTGTAAGCAAGGAGCTCCTTGGGTTGGAAAGTAAGTTGATGGAAAAACAGTAAAGGGGGGGGGGCGGGTGAAGGGAGGGCACATTCCTGTTATTAGCTTTATTTGTGAGTAGCAGTGGGAATATGAACAGTGCGAAAAGTGAGGGGATGGAGGATAGTGATGTACGTGCAAAAAGCAGCTGTGTGAATGCTTGAAGGCAGGCTATATACCAGCTTCACAATCACATCAACACCTTAACAAGAATTAGTATTAGAAAAACCGTGATTGCCATCGTCATGCGGCGGCTAGCCTGTGATGTTGTCATATTTGCCGGCAAGACTATGACGTCAGTTTTGTTTTAGATCTCACGCTTTCGGTAGGTTGAGAGCTATTTCAAAGGCAGACACTATGAGAAGAGTCCCTGGCCAGGAGGATCAAAGGTCTTTTACATAGCCAATGAGTATGCGGGTCATAACGCTTTGTTCAGGTTGTAATCTGTGATGAAAGGTCCAGAGCATTTACATTTTACGCTACAGTGAAACATAAAGCGCTAATGAGAGAAATGACGATTGGTGCCTGTAGTTTTTTTGGCTGTAGAGCCGCCGAATGACGTCTGAGATAATTGTTTGTGCACCTTCATCTCGGCCGTCTCGGGTCAGTTAGGTTGGAGGCTATGTTCGGCTATTGATTTCGCTCGAAGTCTGGTAACTGTGAAGCAAATTATGCCGCTCAAAGAATCGAAAGGAGACATTTCCTACTGCACTATAAGGACAACTGCGAAATATGCTCTAGAACTGGCTTGAAGTATCGAGCACCATTTCAGCACGCCATGAATCTGTCTCATGGCAGAACTGAGTGAAATTATGAACGACAGAAACCAAATGCATCTTTCTACTTTTTTTTTTTTTTTCAAACACCATTGTCAGTCTGCCTGGTCTTATGTTTGTCATCTGTAATGTAGAGTTAAGGGGGTTTATAGGATCTGAAGGTGTTGTGTGTGTTTTATTTTATTTGTTTTTAATACATGTCTACCTTGATGCTCTTCCTTTTGAGTTCTATACAAAGTATAGAGAGTCGCTTTTGACAACTGTATCGCCACTTCCTCCAGAAAAATCTAGTTCGACAATTGCTACCTGTAGAACAAAGGAAGCGGTTCTTACACAAGGTGGCTAACTATCTTGATCGATTTGACATTAAATTTGCTGGTTGTATGTAGAATCAAAGTATTTTGGCAGTGTCAAAAGATGATACAGTTTGGCGAGCACCTCAAAGGTAATGTAAACATAACTTTGGTCCACTTTTGTGATCTCTTAGCTTTCTTTGGCGTCTATTCAGAGCCAGGGAGGAGGAGTAGGAGGTCATGTGAGGTACAGAATGATGAGGGAGGCAGAGGCTTGACTGCGCAGTTGATGTGGTGAAAACTTTTCTCTAGATCTAGGCGATCATTCAAAGTTGCCAGCCATGCATTGCACCCATGTCGCCCACGGACCGGGTATCATGATTTTTAATTTCTCTATTTAATAGATCTACATCGATTGAAGTCCAAGGAGCCATGTCCTATTTTGTATGGGTGAATCGCCATGTATTGTGTGTGTGTGTGTTTTTTTTTAAATATATATATATATTTTTTAAATTTTGATAATGGATAGTTAGGATTGCACTGATAAACGTAAACAGCATGTTTATCTTTGTTTTTATTTAGGTTAGGATGGGGCGGCATAGAGTGTCAGTGGCAACTGTTTCAACAACCGTGTATACACTAAGGTTTATTGAGAAGTGCGAGCGTATTTAAATTTTAACAACATTATTTACCAGAGAAATGTAAGGGGGGGGGGGGAAGCAAACTCCCATCTGTAAAAGCTCAGATCAGGTCGTGATGCAGGAGAAGTGGATGCCAGATCCTAACCCCTCATTTCGTTACCATTCAGTATGCTCTTTGTATGGCCTGTTACAGGTGAAAAATGTATTTCTTTAATATGGTCAAGATAAAACGATTTTCCTGACATCCCTTTCACCTTCCCGCACCTTTTATGGCTCTTGACACTTGCGATATGTTAAAACTAATTAGGATCCAGTTACAGTGGATCTAACGGCGTGTTCTACTTTGATCTCATTCACAATTTCTTTTTCTTTCTATTCTTTACCTTGTTCAGTGTGCCCGTCTGGGTTCTATACTCGTCTCACACACGTTATATCACCCCATGCAGGTTCCGCATTTCTCTCTTAATGACATTACCCGATAGCTCTCATACCCAGGAATGTCGTGAGACATCGATTGCAATTTGGCATAACTCTAAATCGTGCCGTTACCGTAGAGAAATGATGACGTGAGCCAAGTGCTTTCGCCACGGTAAAAAACTTTGACCCATACCCACACAACTCTTTTCTTCTGGCTGCTTCTTATCTGCTGGTTCAGCCATACGGTATAAAGTAATTGAGTCCAACTATCTCTTTCATCTAACAGGGGACAACATCAACACCAGCTTCAAAAGCTCTTTTGAGTCTAGTGCTTTAGGGCCCCTATGCCATAATTACGTTCACTGTCCCATATGTAAATTCCTAACTCAAAAATCCATACTTCCTCCTACATTTTTCTGGTTCTGTCCCCACCCTCTTCCCTTTTTTTCTTGTTTCTCCTTCATCTCCAAAAGCTCCTCGCATCTTCTAACGGCCCATCTAAGCCAGTCTCATTCAGAGTCACTCTTCTGCAAGATGTGCAGAAATACAGAAAACCGCACCGCAGAAAATCCAATAAATGTCACAGCCCTATCAACTATATTTAGATGCGGTCACCTTTTGGCAGGATATTTAAGCCTCTTTACGGGAGATCTCCCGTCGTTTTTCAGACACAACCAATTTTCCATAATTTGATCATTTAAAAAAAAAAAAAAAAAGGGCCCTTTATTTCACCACTGCCTCTCTGGCTCAAGGAATTCAGTTTGGGGACAAGTTTATAAAAGGCATTCGATAAAAAGCCAGATCTGTGTTTTCTTTTGTGGATTCTCTTCTTTGAAACAATGCGTTGAAACTCATTGTTGGTTCATGCTGTCTATTAGGATCTTCTCATCATTGACGTTATAGCCAAAGCTCCTCTCAGTCGAGACCATACTTTTTTGTCCTATTGGCCGTTGTCCTTTACTTTTCCCTCATCGTTTTGTTCTATATACGTCCTTCAATCTCCTGGATGTGGTTCCCTCATCACTTCTCTCTCTCTCTCTTTCTCTCTCTCTCTCTCTTTCCTCAGCCTTATTTTGACGCAGTAGCCTGAATCACAACAGCCATCTTTGTGGGGTTGTTTACACGAATGCATTATTTATTAAGGCCACGCTTGTTGCTTCAGGAATCAGTGAACCTAACTGAACTTTTTTGTGGTGGGAAGAGAAGAGAGAGCTTAGAGGGAGGATCTAGGAGGAGTGTCTATAGCACTGACTTAAAAGAACATGTTAAGAAAAGAGGAAATTAATATATAATTGAAATTTTTACTCTATTCGATTGTCTTAGTTTGCAGCTTAGGCGTAGGTCACGTCGCAGGAAGCACAAAAGTGTGTAATAAAATAAATAGAGAAAAGAAAACAAATGTCTGAAATGATAAGGTTTTCATTGGTGTCTGCAGGATTTAGTGCGAAAATGAACAAGAATGCTCGAAACAGATAGGCCTATACAATTGAATTTCAGATACATGTATGGACCTGTACCCCAGCGCTTTTCTTATCTGCAAAATAAATTTCATTGTTTACCAAGTAGATTTGACGCTGTTTGTTGGTTTTGTTTTGTTTTGTTTTGTTTTACAGGAGGGGGGAGAGAGGTGGTGGTCGTAATTTTATATCAGTAGAGCAGAATCCAGAACTTTTCGTGCGTGCCTGTCTGTGTTTGGCACTATTATGTGTGATCAGCACGCTTTGTGGGGCCGCTATCTAGCGCTTGCCGCCTGCACTGGTTGACGTTCAGAGGCCAGGGGTGAAGATAACACAGGATATCACTTGTCTCAGTATCTGATACGATAAGTACCTCACATGGCACCACTCTGCAACACCGGGGGCAGAAATAAGCAGGCCATGTAATCTTTCCAGGCCAGCTAACAACACCGCCACGTGTTTTCTTCTTCTTTTCTACTTTTGGCGGTAAGGGGGGGGGGGGCAATTGGAAAACAAACCAAAACGCTGTCATTTTTACCATGTTTCGACCTGCATTCAAAAATCATCTTGCAGTCTGGTAGTGATTGTGAAATTGTTAACGTGCTGTTAACATGCCGTACGCTTCTTGCCTTCGTGTACCTTTTTGTGAGCATAATTTAATAACCACATACAAATGCAGGAGGAAAAAAATATCCCACTGCCATTAATATGGTGCTTTGCCCAGTGTAACAGTCATCGAGATGATGCGACGTTAAGTTGAACTCAGTTGATCAAGTCAGCCAGCAGCAGATGCGCTATCACGGTACTTTTTTTTTTTTATCTGTCTTTAGTTTGCTCGCTTTTTCATGTAAATGTCCTGGTGACATCCCGCTTTCACCAAGAAAGAACTCATTCACTGATTCCTTTTTCACCCGCTCACTCACTCGCTCGCTCCCCCACTCACTCACTCCACTCACTCATTTTTTTTTTTTTTTAGCTACCCTCACCTCTCACTTCACCATCTCCTCTCCTTTTTCACCCCCCCAATCCAGTGGCCCAGTTCCAGTATCGACTCACGATGACCCCTACCCGAGGGTTCTGTAGGCCATGGCTGGTATGTTTAGGCAGTCAGGCACTTTACCATGGGAAACTGGGTCAAAGCAGCAGTGAGCTCACATACACTCGGTCCATTCACAGCATTACCATAGCAGCTTGTGCCCTGCACAGGGTGTTTATATGGAATTTTGTAAGGGGAAAAGGGGAGGGGGGAGGGACAGGAAAGGGACTTTTAAGGGGGGGGGAGGGTCTCCGAGTCATTTTGGAAACTGCTGGGGGGGGAGATGATTTTAACCATTACCATCGAATTCGGTACGGTCAAATTAGAGGAAAACAATCGAAAAAAAAAAAACGAAATCACTCATGGTTGCCATGGCAACGACCTCCATCTTGGATTGTGTTATGCAGTATTGCGTAACTTTACCTTCGATAGGCTCTGAACTTTACCAACCGATGAGCTTGTAATTTTATGTACATATTTTACCATTCCCTTTCTCAATTTTGCTAGGACAGAATTCTAATCTTTTTTTTTTTTTTTGTTCTATAATTTTTTTTAATTTGGTATGTGAAAAGGTCGCCGATTTTTCGAAAATTTGACCCTAAAATCTCAGATTTCTCAAAACTTTAAAACGATATCAAAAATCCCTCCAGACATAATTTAGATATTGTTTTGATCTATATTCATGCCAAATTTCATGGCAATTGCTCCGTAAATAAGGAAGGAGATAGCACATTATTGTGCTAAAAAACAAAACGCATTTTGAGAAAAACGCATTTACAGGTTTTTTTTTCGCTTAAAAAAAAAAAACAGCTGTAAAGAGCTTTTGATTGGACTTTCAACCCCAAAACATCTTTGTTTCATCTACTTGACCTCTTTCCGTGATTTCTATGCCTTTATTTGGCTTCTCCTGTGCCCCGACTCCCATTTTTCCTCGATTTGTGCTTCCCTATCCCCATCAGCGGAAGGCCTTCCGCAGAGTCATTTTATGGTCCAGAGAGGGTTATATATGGCCACCATGTCTTCCTTGATCAAAACCAAGAGCGTTTTTATCCTTCCTGTGATAG
>JBCAUA010092029.1:0-10477 GCA_038406235.1 Peronia verruculata
ATAGATAGATAGATAGATAGATAGATAGATAGATAGATAGATAGATAGATAGATAGATAGATAGATAGATAATGGATATACCTGTGATTTCCCTTCTCTTTGCTTGGTTTGCGTTGACGTTCTCGGTGTAGAATATAACTCCCACTTAAGAGATAAAAAGTTTGAGCACAAGATTAGAAGAAATTATTTTGTCTCTGTCATTTGTAGATATAATTACACACGTATGGTCAAGAACATGAATAAGCCTAATCTGGAAGTGATCCATTATCAACGTCCTTCTGCATTATCTTTCAATTTGTACCTTATTCTACTTGCCTACGTTTTGTTTTTTTTTTTTACTTATATTTACTCCTGCCTCATCGGACAAACTCTGCATGTTTTTGAGACGCGACACGGTAAAACAGGGACTACCGGAGAAATCACGCTTTTTTTTTCGGCAGTGAATGAATTTTCAATGCAAAATCTTTTTTGCAAAGAAAAATATTCAGCATTCACTTTTAAAGGTGTTTCATTGCTAACTTTGCTGAAATACCTTTTTTAAAATTCCGAAAATGAGGACTAATAAGGATTAACAAATTTGATCGGCCATTTGTCTCTGTAACTACAGCTTCAGCAACAGGCCACCTCCTCTTCATCCCCCACCTTGTCTTGAATTGCAAATATTTCCTCTTTTTCTCAAGGAAAAACAAAGATTCTCTCACCAACAGAAACGAACATAAATAAGCTTTACAGGAATACCATTAACTCTATATACTAAGACATTGACGTGTGCCTGATGCATCCTGTGGTGTCTCTTTTGTGTTCTTTGGTATGTTTTATTTCTATGGTGAAGCTTTTGGCGTGCAATTTCTAAAAGTTATGCACATTAAAAAACCCTGACATAAAAAAATTGTTTCAGTTTGGTAGGGAATGGTGATCCATGCACACATTATCCGAAAGGTCAAATATCTTCACCTCCCTCTTTCTTTTATTTACAATATAAAGCCGAAATAATCAATGGGATAAAGATACAACTTCTTCAAATGAGGTAACGGGGTTTTTAAAAATAAAAATGTCATGAATCAACGTTTTTCTGTAGCTTTAAAGAAAACACAACAAGCAACGGTAACAATAAATTGCTCAAACTAACAGGGAAGACTCAAAAACAACAACAGTCACAACAACAACGGGGAAAGAGCGGGAAACAAATATTGATATCATTATTTACAACAACAATTTCTCTCTTTCTTTCTCTCTCGCTGTCTTTCTCTCTCTCTCTCTCCGAAGCTATAAGTGACAGTTAAGTTAAATAAGATCTGTATTAATTATCAATGTAAATTTGATGACCATTCATGTAATCTCTTCAAGATAGCCGTCATCGAAATGTCCGTCTCATTAAATCATTCCTTTAATTATTGGTATGCAAAGATTAGTTGCACAATAGTGAGCCAATTTGGTTTATCTAGGCAAAATGATAATCAGCTAAGCGACAGTATGACCTAGACAGAGGTATGGTCAGAAACAAAAGATATTTATTATGTGGTATTGGTAAAAATTAGACTGTAGAAGCTGATGCTGACCTGAAAGTCTGTGTTGAAAGTAAATGAATAATTTGAAGTTCAGTGGAACAATACTTAGCAGATTATGACTGTCAACTCCTCGATTGTTTACAGCCGAGTAATTCTCATCACGTGAAAACCAACGATACTTATTTCGTAAAACGTGAACTGGCCACAAACACCATGTGATCACAGTAAGTTTGAGAACAAGTCCATTGATTAGAAATAAAGGATATAGATGTAGTTTTTATCTTCACAAACAAGATTAAGTTCAAAATCTGAAAAGAAAAACAAAATACGCCACCATCAGCACCAATATCAACAACAACAAAGGGATGGCACAGAAACATCAGTTTGTTTGTTTTTTTTTTTTTTTTGCCAGCCTCATTATTTTCCTTTGCTAGATACAAAGGTTGTGTTAGAATAACAAAGCAGAATACGGAAAAATCACTTTATTACTTTTTGCTTGAAATGAATTCTATGAAAAAGTCTGAAAGTTCTATATGGTGTGAAAAAAAAAATGCTTTTCTCTCATCCTCATAATTTTGTCACACTTCAGTCATTGATCTTTGTTTCCTTCAACAAACCTGTTGGGTTTGAAAAAAAAAAATAACTGGCTGGCTAGAACAATTCCCATTTCCAGTCACCTCAAAATCATCAGAAACTGATTTGCTGTTAAATATTTCAGAAATCTGTTGCTTTAGAGGCATCCCAAACCACAATCCAAGGAACAGACTAAATAGATTGAAATGAAAGTAAGAGGATGGAGGAGGGTGGGATAGGTAAACAGAAAAAAGGTTGAAGAAACAACATAGCAGGTCGGGAGACCTCTTGTCGAAACACCACAAGCCCTAGAACTCAAACGTGAGTAATAGTAGGTATTGGTACACGGATTACCCAGCAGGTGCCCCCAAAGGCGCCATCGGGTGTTAACAACGCTAGGTAGGGAAGAGACATTCTATAATTTTACATAAATTGTCGAAATGATGAGAAATGGTTCCATTCAAAACTACCCGTTAGACACAGAATCCGCAAAGATTTATTTTTATCCGATGAATAATGTTAGCACTTGAACTTGGCTTCTCCACAGTGCTCCACACAATGACATAACAATAAATCAGTCTTAGATGAGTTTTATCCATCGACTTACCTAGTACGTTGTGGACAAGAGTCTGGATAGCCTTTGCTGTCATACTGATCGCTGCAATCGCTGTACTGGAAGTTTTGCCTGTTTCCAAGGAAGTTAGAAGAAACAGAATAAGATATCTGTAAGAAAGAAGCGGCTGCACATAAAAATGAAACGTGGACTGAAAATGAGATGTTCTTTGAAAATTGGGAAACAACAAAGAGCTAAGAAAGACAGAGGGCAGTATCTATTGACAGTTAACAGTGACACAATTAACAATACAATAAAATATGCCGATGAGAACTGACAACAAAGAGGAATGGCCTGTTGCAGTCATCGATGTTTTTTGTTTTGTTTTTTCCCAGACAATGTAAGAAAGACAATCCTGATTTATTTATGATTTAGTAATGTCTGATATGTGACTGTGATAACTGAACAAACAGAGACAGGTGGTATTGTTCTGTTATCTTTATATTTCTCTTCTCAAAGACAAACTTGCAAGCTTGTGCACTGGAGGATGGATGGGTTGGTGGGCGAATGGATGAATGGATGGATGAATGGATGGATGGATGAACGGATGGATGGATGAAATAATGGATTAATGGGTAGATGGGTGGATGAATGAATGGATGGATGGATTGATGGACAAATTGATGGACGGATGAACTGATGGATTAATGGATGAACGTGTGGATGGGTGGATGAATGAATGGATGGATAGATAAACTGATGGATTAATCGATGGCTGGATGAATGGCTGAATGGATGGGTTGATGGATGGATAAATAGATGGACGGATAAGTATGTGGATAGATGGATTGATGAATGGATGGACGGATAGATAGATGGATGAGTAGATAGATATTAGTTTGATACATGGATAAATGGATGGATGAATGGATGAATGGATAAATGGAGAGATTGGTGAAGGACATATGGATGATGGGTAGAAGACAAATGGATGGATGGGTGTAGAAAAGGATGAATTGATGAACAAGTGAATAGATCTTTTCATAGAGACGAAGACCATAAAATCATAGTCAAGCCAGTACATAGCCCGGCAGTTGCATTGGCAGACAAATTCAAAGACTGTTAGAAAAAAAGTTACATAGACAGACAGTCCACAACTACAGCCCCTACCTGCACAGAGATTACTCATCAAACTGAAAGCATCCTCCAGGATCTCAGAAGAATAGTCCAATGGATCTGTGCGGTAAGACAATCTAAATACTATGAAAGCTTTCTTCTTCGTGGAACCTTTGGTACAGAAAAAATGGCTGTTCTTCTCCCAACCATTTTTAGCTAATGGTAAATTTGTTTCCATTTCTATGTCAAACCTCTTATATTTGATCTTTAAACTCTCTTAAAGGCCTAGTTCAAGTCATATAGATAATTTTAAATGCTATCACTGTTCTAATTAACATTTTGCATGCCAAACACAATACTAAACTTTTCTGAAAATCGTAAAAGTGCATCAAATGATGAAAATATCTGTTTTTTAGGGACCTCCATGTTTGTATCTTTTGGGGTAAATTATCAGGTTCTTCCCTAACTCTGTTTTTCTACCTGAAGTTTACAGACACCAATTACAGTCACTAGATATGTCCTAATGTCTTGGCAGGGAAAGTGTTAATGAACTCGGGGATGTTATGAGATTCAATGCATAGAATGTATTGACGTCCCCACAGCAGTAGGTAGCTCTCATGTATGTACTTTTTTAAAATCACATCCCTACTGTCTAAGTAGATGCAAAGTACCTTTACTAAACACTGCTTCTGTGGCGTCTTTAGGAAGAAATGCGCTCTCATGGGCATAGCCGCTCTCGAATTTACATAGGCACCAACCCATTTTATAGAGAAACGGTATTAGGTAGATGGTTTTTACCAGAATTCTCTCATAATACCAGATCCTTTTCAACTGTAAGTTTTGGTTTGTCGTATTTCAAAAGTTTAAATAGTAAAGTATTGATAATTCGTACAGCGCGCCTGTGCCACACAGCTACAATACCAAACAAACAGGAATTTATTCTTCCAATGCAATTATTCATAAATGGAACGTCATATATAGTTTTGATCACGCATCTTATTTCACCTCTGCAGCCAAGTTGATGTTCCTGTTCCCAGGGAAATCTTTGTTCTTCAAACCATTTTCCATCATTCCAATAACAAAAGTTGATTTGTCATGAAAAAGACAACAGTCAAGAATTTTCATTGTTGTCCATCTTCTGCTCTTTGCATTAATACGGAGATAAGTTTTTTTTTTTTTTTTTTTAAATTTTCAGGCTAAACCTTGCAGTCTTTTATTTTTTTTTTAAATTTTACTTAACTTGTTTACTTTTATTGTACCCTAGATGTGAACCTTAGATCATGATTCGTAGATATTGACATGATCCACCATATTAACTGACATCATAGGTCGTTGCAGATCGAGGAACATTCAGGCAGACAGACAGACAGGCTTTACTTACCGCCAAACAAAGCAGTGACTGTGGACTGGGCATTGAATGTAGCAGCTGTTGTATTAATCAACGCTTCAACTTCCTCAGCCGGCACTGAAGTAGCATGACATGTCATCAAGTTTACAGAGTAATCTTTTTTGTCTTTCATCTTAATATAACTGTTGATTTAATTATTATACTAATATTGTTATTTATTATTTTATAAAATAGAAAGAGACTGTCCAACCGGCAACTAACACAATAATTTAGAAAAAAAAACTTGAAAAAAGCAAATAACACTTATAAATAAATTCTTGATGTTGAATCGCCAAATTTTCGGACCAACTTGGTCCTTCTTCAGGGCAACAAAGTAAACATATAAAAATGTAAATAGGGTATTGCTGTGTACAAAAGAAAGTATCTATCAAATGACTTGTTCAGTGTGTACCGGCGGGTTTTCAACGTCTTCTAAAAAGAAATGGAAGAGTATATTATTAGAGTTGGAATACGACATCTTGTGATATGTAATGGGCAAATATGTAATCATAAATTAATATGATTGTAATTGTTTTCATTGTTATTGTTATCGTACATTATTATTGTTATTGTCATTTCATTACCTACTAAATAACGAATTTGTTTTCTCAATACTTCTGTAGTTATTTTTTCAGGATATTTACACTCGAACAGACGTATTAATATGATATTTTACCTGATAATAATCTAAAATATTAAACTACACTCAGAAGGTGGTAGACCCAATCTACGTTCTACGTCTAAAGCTAATAGTATATGTATTATGGCATACATAACTAAAAATTCCTTTAAAGGAGCATTTCTAACATTTTTAAGTCAGAGAACATAATATAAGTGGAACTCTTTCCGTACAAAACAATCTCTAAGGGCATTAAAATCTATTATTACTCTAACAAACTCCACAGAGACAATGCCAAACGTTCTCAGCTTTCTGGAGTGCATGCAGTGCAACTGTCTCCTTTAAATCTGTTAAACTTATGAAAACTATTCACTGTCTTTCATCGAGTACCTATTTTAAAATGGGCTGAATTGGGGCAGGTATGTAAACTGTCTTTCCCACAACAAACTGTCGGAGTCGGTTCTGAACTGAATCCAAAAGCATCTTATCACGATCCCAGCGTCCAATCACCTCGTCCGAGACATCACAGAATACATATTGTCATTGCCCTTCGATGGCATAAGTCATTTTGGTGGTTTTGAGAATTTGGAAAAAAAAAAAAAAAAAGAGCAACTGTCTTTTAAGTCATTTGAGAAATTATGCTATTGTGATTCTACTGAATTAATACAGAATTCTCTGGAAATGCTTTTGTTTTTCCTGGTCGTTTCTGATAGCTCTCATCCTCGGCAATGCCATAAGACTCTGAGTTGCATTTTGGCGGACAGTTTGAGTTGGCAATTATCCCAGAGCAGTGGCAATTACGCCCTATCGGAATTTGAGAGATTTCTGACAATGATGGTTATGACTTATACACAAATTGCATACTCTTCTTGCAAACTCTCACCTGCCTCGGCATGAGCGGCCAAGTAACCGTCCGCTGCTATCTGGATTCGAGCTGCTTCACTAGCAAGGTCCACGGCACTGATACCTGGGAGGTCAAAGGTTGTCAAAAGCTGGTGATTATATTATTATATTAATACATAGATCTGTTGTTGCCAAAGAGAAGTATTCACAATATGTAAAGAAAGAAAAAAAAAAAAAAAGAAAAGAAAAGACAGAAAGAAAAGAAGAAGAAAAAGAGCCGGAGGACTTCACAAAAATCTTCACACTGTAGCGAAGAACTGACAACCGATATGACGCAACTATTGATCATGATCATCAGAACTTGCTGAAAAACAACTTACAAAGTCATAGTCAGAAGCAGTTGAAGAAGAGAAACACAAAGGAAGAGATAGGATGACAACATCCTAGAACGGACAGCAGTGAACCGTAGGAGACAAGGCAGGCTGCAGGAAAACAACAACCTCATCTTCAAAGCTGCCGCAAAGAATCGCCAAATATTGAAAAATATGTGGAAGTGCCGACGCCCACCCACACCCTTTCCAAATAAATAAATAAAAACATAAATAAATAAATACAAAATAAGCTCCCTTTAATTATTTCCATCCGATGCACAAGTGTAGCCTTTATTGTCTGATGCGAATTCTCCTTTCAGACACAGAAAAATATAAAACTCTTATATGTTTAAAACCAATTGTTAGTGTCTAAATTTTGCAAGAGGCTGTTAATTCTAACGTACGGTCACTCAATATAAAGACTTCTAAATCTCGGCTCGACTGGGCATATTCTGAGTAATGTGCAAACGGTATTGTACAGATAAGTATACATCTTTAGAGCAGAATGAGAACTTCATTTTATTATATTTTGTCTTTGAGACTTTTCTGGCATATCTCTTTCAAATAAGACTTTTTTTGTATATTATGCTTGTGAATGTGCCTCATCGAAGAAAGAAAAATGATCTGGACGACGTACAAATCGATCCGAGGAAGTCTTTAAGACAGGATTGGAACTGTCACATAGGTGGATGCACAAGTAGGCAAAGAGAACACTTTAGGCGGGAGAGTAGGCGTCTGGATATGTAGTGAAGTTGACATAATGATGTTAGGGGATATCTTGATGGGCAGTAAGGTAAGCAAGAAGGTAAACATATAGGAGACAGGTATAATTAGCAGATAGGAAGGTGCAAAGGCAGGCATATGATCAGGTAGAAAGATGGGTAAGTAATTATGTATGTGGTAAGCTGGCAAGAAGATATGTCCCTTACACGGGGTGTATAATAGTAACTAATGTTAAGAGGTTGATAAATAGATGTGTATTTAATAACCCGGAAAGTACATATACATATATATATTTTGGGTGCGAGTAGGAAAGGGAAGAGGGGTAAAATATCTATGGATGACCCGTTGACTAGCAGATGGATAGTAGATATAAGGATCATGGATAAAAACGGGTGGTAGACGAAGAAAGATGCCTTAAAAGAGATGAGGGAAGGAATAAGATTTCAGTCTGTTTAAGAACATAAGAGATAAGACGGATAACTAGTCAAATGAATACATTCCAAATTTGTGACACCTACAGACAAGATCCTGACTTGTTTTTCTATGGCACGGAACAAAAATTCATGAAAATCTCCCTGGACATTGTGCCGAACAGGTAAGAGATCGATCTACCAGGAAGGTTCCAGGCCCTCCAGTCTCAGAGGTGACATGTTAAACCTGTTTCCTCATACTGTTTCACTATTTAACTTTTGCCAGCTGTCAGATCCTGGGATATTTTTTTTTTTTCTTGTTAAGAGCTTCTGTCATTGTCCTTTATGTTGGGTTTTGTGATTTTTGTTTCACCTGTCTCTATTTTGGGCCAAGTTAGATTTTTATTTATTTTGTATTTCTTACTATCTTATAACATTGTCTCTTTTATTGCTTATTGCGATTATTTTATTATTATTTTTATTTATTTATTTATTTTTTCTTGTTTAAAATTGCTTTTATTGCTTTGTCCATTGAGAAAGCTTATATTTCTTAATAGTTTCTATTGTTTACCGTATTGCTGCATAGTCTGTGAAACGATCTCTAGAATAGTCCCTGGCCTGAGGCTTCAAGTGTTTATCCGCCACTGAAACAGGAATATATTGTACCATATAGCAAAGTATACTGAGCTTTTTGTGAATACTCTTAACACCCATGACAGGGCACTGAAAGGACAACTTGACCTACCCCCACGTGCTTGGTCCAGTAGTTGTTGAACAGATTCACAAACATCAGCAGATCCGTTAGGGCTGTCCCTGGATACAATCACAGGGCCTCCTCTCTGTGGAAGACAATTTGAGACAGTCATAACAAGATGCATGGAACAATGAATCTATTTCATCACTCTCTATCGGCTGCCCAAGGTATCTCGACGCACATCGCTTCCCATGACTGAGATATCTCAGATATGTTTGTTTGTTTGCTTGTTTGTTTTTATGATAATGTACGCATACTGTGTACTGATCATCGTATCGTGCTTCGTCACCACGCCAAAGGTCTTTGTGAACTATGTAATTATCAGCTTCTTTCAGTTTTACAGAACGCGTTCTTTCTCCAGATCAAATGAGTTAGACTGTAAATTCACAGATCCTTTACCAGAAGCCGATCATCACAATGTGACACCCAATGCTACACCGTTCAGAGTCAGACCATCGGTGGGTCATAACGGGTTGACTGCTTCACCTGCCGTGTGGCTCCAGCCTTACATTGGCCTTCGTTTGGAGATCCTGCAAGTAGTCACGTTCATTTAACATCGGTATCTTTCAGTCATGATGTACACAGCATGAGTAAGTAATTAGAGCGTCACAAAAAGCCACAAAATTGATAAATTCAGGCAGACATTTAGAGTTTTGGTGCAGTAACTTATCGTTGCTAATCAGCATGGAAATAATGAATAACAACATATGAACAAGATGACATAAAACTCACCAAAAAGGCCAGAGAGGCCCCAAGCAGACTGGCCAGGATGATGAGTCGTTCCATGGTTGTTGTCGGAGAATTCCCGAACAGGTAGATAAGACAAACGTTCTTCAGTCTCTGTCGTGTAGATGCAGAAATACTAAGTTTTTGGTCCAGGTTTTATAGTGTTCAGCGTGTGAAACTCATTTCAAACGGTGCAGGATGTTACAGATCCATTCACGATACTGACACTTTGATTTGCCCGTTTCTGGATCAAGCACTTGAGGATGCCTTGCGATTTTTGTTAAGAGGGATGATGAACTTCGTGAAAGAGACAGCTTTACATGGACATACATTCAAGTATATTTTCATCTCAAACAGGAAAACATCAGGGGTCTATGGAGAGAAAAAATATGATAAAAATATGACAACAATAACTGGTTGGAAAAGCTGTCTGCGATATTGCTCACTTTGTCTATTTCAGTGCAGACAGCAATAAGGGTGTGACCTAGAATGTTTACAATGATAACTCCAGCTTGATTAAAAAAAAATATCCAAGTAAGGAAAGTGTGCATGCACAGAAGTGAATTTAGAGTGAGATCCGGTTGAGGATGGATCTTTGACCTGAAATCTATGGGTATAGCGCCAGAGGCCACCAGATGACTTTTATTTTTGGTCATCGGAGGCGTTTGTTGGAAAGTAAGGAAATCAATGAAAAGTTGTCTTTGGGACGGCCAGTGAGTGAGTGAGTGAGTGAGTGAGTGAGTGAGTGAGTGAGTGAGTGAGTGTGTGAGTGAGTGAGTGAGTGTATGAGTGAGTGAGTGAGTGAGTGAGAGAGAGAGAGTGAGTGAGTGAGTGAGTGAGTGAGTGAGTGAGTGAGTGAGTGAGTGAGTGAGAGAGTGAGTGAGTGAGTGAGTG
>JBCAUA010092051.1:0-10477 GCA_038406235.1 Peronia verruculata
AACAACAACAACAACAACAACAACAACAACAACAACAACAACAACAACAACAACAACAACAACAACAACAAACCAAACAAACAAACAATAGAAAACAAAATAACAACAACAATAACAAAGAATAAAATTGAAACACATACACACACACACACACAAAACTTGGTGACAATCACCACAAACGAACAAAAAATAAAATAATATAAAATAAACTTGAAAAAGAATAATAATAATAATAATTAAAAAATCTAAATGTGCAGACAGAGAGCGTCGCTTTTCAATGCCTGTCCAACCTTGGCTTCATCCTTCCTGATTATACAGTGACGTCATCTTTTTCCCCAGATGAGAGATGGTTATGCCCAGTCCCATCACTGAGAAAAGAAAGTGCTGAACAAGCAGTGTAAAAGAGAAAAAGCAGTGTAAAGAGAGAGAGCGAGAGAGAGAAAGAGAGAGAGAGAGAGAGAGAGAAAGAGGGAGTAAACAAACAAGAACTTTAAGTCTTTTCTTTCGAAAGACAGATCACCACAGAACAACAACAACAACAAAAATTCAGTACAATTATATCACTGAGAAAAAAAAACAACAACATTATTTTCTTTATATCATAGTTTGTTTTGGAATTTTTCATGTTGCATGTTTCAAAGACAGAGCTCAATGTGATGTTGTTTTCTTATTTTTCTTTTTTACACTGCTTGTTGAACACCTCTTTTTTCTAGCAAAAAAATAATAACAGGACTGGGCAAAACGATCAGCCGCTCAAAGTGTACGCTGTATAAAAGCCTCTTTTCGTGGAACGAAATACTCTGCACTTTCCTCACGACATTGATGTTTATTCCGTCTCCCTATTTTGTTTACTTCTGTTCCTATGGACTGTGACGTCAGCCGCACTGGATATGACGTCAGCCCGTACTGGATATGACGTCAACCCCTACCGGATATGACGTGAGCCCAACCGGATATGACGTCAGCCTTACCGAATATGACGCCAAAGGTACGGAATGTACTGAATATTCCTCTTCCTGAAAAAAGACCTAATTGCTATGCAGTCATAAAAGAGCAAGGGGTAGAATAGTTCATATTCGACTTAAGCTAAAACCTGGAATTCCCGGTTTAGTGTTTGTACCCTCTGCCAAAAATAGAACATTCACTTACGTGTTTAATGCTCCACTACGAAATTCCACACAAAAGGCTCAGAACAGAAGAGTTCGGAAAACTAAGACAGACACCGGAAGTAGGTCAGACGTTCTCCTACGTCAATAAGTCATTTACACTACCCACTACTGGAGTGCATCTAAGTTCAAAGGTCTCACAGCGAAGATTTTAAGTCATACATTTCCTGCCCCTGTAACAGGGTCAAACGGAAAAGTACACCGAACTTGTCAATCGTTTCTATTGTTTGTACCCCCTGCTAAAAAAAGATGCGTGGATTTCCAGCTTTTCGCTTGGTCGGAACAAATCTATTGAGGCCGATCTCAAGGAGAATGCACCAGACTGCATTTTCACCGTTATGGTGCCTTTTTTTTTTATTTTGAGATCTTTGGAAAATGAGACGAGGCCCTGTCTGAGATGCATACATTGTGTTTTTCCACTCACCACTAGAGCTAATGATCGAGAGCTAATTTTCGAGGCCAATGTTCTCAAAATTGTGCAGGCCATGTAACCCACTATGCACAGCAAGGCTTTTCAGTAGACCGGCAGGGGCAGTGAACATCGACTAATGAACAACCAAAAAACTTAGACAGATTCTCTGCATTTTTGTATTTTTATTGAGAAAGGAAACAACCTGCCTGACCAATAACCCTGACGACATTTTGCATAGAAAGGGAAGAGACTGGACAGGGAGCAGTACTGAAAATGAGTTTTCTCGAAGACGGAATGATAATGTTTTAGTCAACGTCTATTTTCATGGAGTGGAACAATTATTCCAGTACTTTCCTCACCGTTGATGTCACGTTCCGTGCGTGTGTCTTCATGTTCCGTACGATTCACCACATAGTCCATGAAACGGAAGCAAACAAAATTTCGGCAGCGATATAAAATCATGCAGTGCAGAACGTACCGAATATTCCCCTTCATAAAAACAGGCCTTAATATTGCTATATTTACTCTGTAATGTTAGGCCATAAGCTGTCTGCTACTGGTAAACTGTTGCCCAGTGCTATCCTGTCGCAGAATCTCTAGCTATAGGTAAATAGCCCCACTGCCTTGTGGGTGTCTTGGGAAAGAAAAAGGCTAAGGAAGTAAACCCTAAAAGAAAATCTGGAGTGGAGTCCCTAAGGCGGTTGGTCTACCTTCCGGCAAATCCTGCAGCTGCGCTAGTACCAAAGTGTATTGGATAATTCTTTCCTTGGGATTCTATCAGCAAGGCCAAGAAAGGAAGTGGACGTCCGGGGAGCCCAAGTTCTCCATATACCCCCGCCGGAGCTCGTAGCGCACTGGAGGGGACACTCTCCCAATCCTAGTGATGAACCATCGTCTCTCGAGACGAACGGATGCCGAGAACGACGAGGATTTATGCTGAGTCAAACTGACGTGTTCTTTTTGATAAAAAGCTGAGACATCTGTTATTTTGTTGTAAATGGATTTCTTAGCAAATGAGAAATTGTAGGTCTGCTGGGTATTGTAAAGAAAATTAATTTATCTGCAAATCTTGTTCTTGAGGGAAAAAATTATACATGAAATGGTGAATTCTTTATTGTAGTTTGATAGTGAAGTTACTATCGAATCAAGCTTTTTTTTTTTTCTTTTTTATTAAAGTTTTCTACCTTTTTTTTTTTTTCATTGGAAATTAATAGATGGTTTCATTCGAAAGATGACAAAGGGGAGAGCACTGCTCATTCGAATCTTAGAAATTTTTCAATCAAAGATGAAACAGATTCAAACGCCATGCATGATATTCAGGGAAGCAAAATTGTTACAGAAAAAAATATTGAAAAAGAATTCGTTTAAATTTTAGTGGGGGCATTAAATTTGCTGAACACATTTATTCAGAATGAAAAGAATGACTCCATCACCCCCCCCCCCCAGGGGAAAAAAATATAATACGCCTTAGAATGTTCTTTTCTAGTAGGCAAAATTTATTCTAGTTCCAGATACTGCAAAAAGGACGTAAGACTATAAAAAGAGAGAGAGAGAGAGAGAGAGCGAGAGAGAAAAAGAGAAATCAGGCATTTGCATATCTGTTCCAAAGATATCTGCAAAAAATTTTGTCCAGAAAAGTTAAAAAGCAGCAAAAACAAAAATTATTATCTCATGGTGCATTGTCGTCTTTTATGTGCATTATGTGAATGGTTGTTAGCCTTTTTAGGCAAGACCACAAAATAAATAGAAACCTCAGATTCGATTTTTCCTTGCATTCGGCAGCGAGAAAATCTGGATAAGATATTAATGGAGAAAAGAGTTTCACTGAGAGCCTTGGTCCTTAAACTCTAATGGCCATTGACAATTGTCACTGATAGCATCGAAACTTCCTCAGTCAGAGCAATTTGCTTGTTTGTTCTTCTCTTTCACTCTGTCTTTCTCTCTATCTTTCTTTTTCTTTTTCTCGCACAGACCCAGTCACATGCCTCACTAGTTTCTCTCACTCCCTATCTTACATTCTTTCTCTCTCTCTCTCTCTCTCTCTCTCTCTCTCTCTCACACACACACACACACACACACACACACACACACACACATTCTCTATGTTCCTCTCTTTCACATTCTCAGTTATTGTCACATCCTTTTCCAACTCAGCCTGTCATTCTATCTCATCCACTCTTTCTCTCTCTAGTTTTCGTGATCTCTCTCATCTGTTCTTGTCTTTTTTTCACTCTCCTCTTCCTTCGTTCCCCTTCGTTCGCTTTCCTTTTCACATACCCCCCCCCCTCCCCGCACCACCACCTCTCTCTCCCAATGTTTCTGACTCTCAGTTATTTTCTCACTCTTTTTTTTTCTTTCCCTCGATCTCTCATTTAGTCTTAAACTCTCTTTTCTGCCAAATTCTCCTCTCCTCTCTTTCACTCTCTATAGCAGCCTTCTCTCTCTCTCTCTCTCTCTTCTTTCCTCTCGCATCATTTCTATCTCTTTTACTTCCAATCCGTTCGTACACTCTTTATCCCTGCCTTTCTGTCCCTCCCTCACTTTCACGTACTTCACTCTTACTCTATTCATCCACACAAATATCTCTCCCTCTCCCTTCTTTCTTTGTCTGTCACTCTCAACGAGGCCTCTTTTACCTTCTATGTCAAACACATATTATAATTTTGTCCTTCTCTCCTTCCCTGTCCCTTCTCTCTCACTCTCACTCTCTTTCACTCTCTATTTCATCCACACACATCTAATCTCTCTTTCCTCGCATTGTTGCCTCTCCTCCCTTCATTGCCATCCCTTATTTTTCCCCACATTTTAAGGGCAAATCCCTTTCAAGATCATTTCTATTCCCACCCTTAAATGTCAACGCAGACAATAATTTAAACTGGCTGGGTTAAAACATTCAACGAATACTTCTTGAAGAATTCAGGACAACATAATGTAATTATGTCATTTCCAATCAGGCAGTTTAGAGACAAGACTGCCTTACAAAACTCGATCGCGCTTTGGGAATATTGTACAGGGAAGTTCTAGATTTTGTCAGCCATTTACGCCGGACTCCACACAAATTAACTCTGTGTAACCTATATTCTGAAATATTTAGAAACGTATTAATTCTAACCTTTTCAAAATAACGCAATGGAATGAGAAAATTTCTGAAAGTTCCGGGTTCGAATCGTGACAGAACTCGACCGACATAATTTTGTTCTCGCAAAAGACATACACATTATCTAACTCGACCCAGGTTCAAACTGGTATCCGACTGTAAACAGAATGTTATTGTTAGATTGATAGGGTATATAATGTCTAACAGACAGCCCCTGTGTGTCCTTCCCAGGAAGTTGACAACGCACTGAGTCTTTCCTTGGGTCTGTCAGGATGCTAATAGATTGTTAAAGAGCTTAAAGCATGTACATTGTATTCGGATGATCATGAAATAAATGTTATCTCTATCATTATTATTACTAGCATATTCAAGGCTTAATAAATGATACATTTATATCTGACTGTTTTAGGATTTGATAAAATAAGTACTGTTTCTGGTTGGAAAATAACCTCCAGGGCATATGAAGATGGCTGAGACTTTGAGCAGAATGGTCTCTTAACACACTCAAACATTTTCATGTAAAAAACATGGGGAAACTTTGGAAGCAAAAATTGGCAGACGTATGCCAATAGAAAGTTGGATTGCTGTAAAACGCTTTTTAAGCTATGTTGTTACATTTTAACAAAAATTATGTTAAAAAGAAACAATTAAATGAAATAAAAGCAAAATGTATGCCGTATGCAGCAAACAAAATCATGCAGCAAATTAAACAGCAAACTGATCATTAGTTCACAGCTAGTGACTCTTATGTTTAAAGAACATCATTTGTTACAGTGCAAGTCTAAGGTTAATCACACTGGGTCTCGGAGAATCTTCTCTTAAATTGCCGAGAGATTGAACGATTTGGTAGCTGAAATCGGATTCACAAAATATCAGATCTTGTTAATTAAAATATATGTGAAGCTGTTCTATTATCTTGTCAAGTTTATTATAATTTTTAGGATAATGGTAGGCTGCATTTTAACGATGTGTCCATTTTTTTAAAGCGATCACAAGTTGTCTTAAATGAACTTGCAACGCTAATCAGAGGAGTGTTTCATTCCCAAAAGTTGAACGCTGGAGATTCTGATTGTGTCTACTGGACTTCCTAATGGAGCTCGCCATTGTCACTGGAAATCCCACGGACCCATGACCTTGGCCTTCCCGAACGTATGCCTCTCTTCTTGGCTCACAGTGGGTAGAAAATGTATGACTAAAGATGTTCGCTATGAGTGACAGACTTAATAAATTTAAAGCTTATTGAACCCAAATGCCCCCCCCCCCCATAATATTAGTAGTGTGAAGTATTAATGATTTAATTGTGTACGAAAACGTCTGACGTACTCCTGGCTTGAAACGCCGTCTGATTTTTCTGAAATCTTGAGTTCTACTATTCACAAAACTTGAGAAAAAGTCTCACAATTCCTCTTGGAAAGCCAGCAACACTGGTGTGCAGAGAGTTCAATAAGGTATTTTAAGCACAATCATGGCAGACAAAGGGATTTTTTCCTCTTTACCCTGCTTGCTAAAACTTCTTTTGTCTGGTTAAAATGATCTCACATTACAAGAATCTCTCTTTTGAGAGGGGCAGATAATCTGCGAAACGATTTCCCATTATTGCATGATGTAATTAAGAATGTTAACACAGTCCATCCTTCTGTAATCCGCTCCAGTCCCTGTTTCAGTCTCTCACATGTAAAATGTTACAGTGGTCGTTGATATTTTGGAATCAGAAGTGATGTCACTAGACATATGGATAGGCCGAAGATTAAAACCGAAAGATGAGCGGATTGCGTTTGGTCTCTAACTCTGAACTGTGTTTATTGCAGAATTAAGAGAACCAGTAGTAAAATCCGTGAAAATATTACGTATTTTAAGCAAAATCACATGACCTAGGGAACACTGCTCACGGGTGGCTTTGTTTATATGATGTGACAGGTCTGAGAGCTCATTATTCCTCCAGATTTGTCTGCCATGCTTCTTTACACTGCTTGTTCAGCCCATCTCTTGTTTGGTAAAGGGAAGTAATAGACTGAGCACAACAATTTCCCATTGAACGGTGTCAGATTTAAAAAATCATTCTATTTTCTGGGAAATGGAAAGCAAGAAGATAAAATAATAATAATATGATTAAAAAAAAAAATCTTCTGGGAATGCAACGTATTTACCAAATTATTCTTCCCAAAGTAACACAACAAGGATGATGATGATGATAGAATGGAAACTGAAAAATCTTTTATATTATTTGCCCATTACATATTTTGATTGATTGATTAATTGATCTCATGACGTTGCCGTTGTAGAGGGAACGATGGAGCATTTGACCGTTTTCCGCCAGTCCTGTCTCTCCCTGGCCTTGTTTAGTAACTCACTCATGTTTAGTCCCGTCCAATCTTTGATGTTATCCATCCATTTCTTTCTTTGTCTACCTTTCTTGCGTCCCCCTTTGAGCGTGCCTTGCATGATGGTCTTGCTGAGGCCGTCGTGACGCGTGGTATGTCCGAACCACGTGAGTTTATGTCCTTTGACAATTGATAAAACGGGTTCGAAGCAGCCAATTTGCGACTGCATTTCGGTTCTTACTGTTGCGTTGGTCTTGTGTTCTGTGTACGAGATGTGTAACAGTATTCGCAAGCATTTCATTTCAAAGGTGTTGATGCGTTTCTCATTGTCGGCCATCAATGTCCAAGCATTACATATTACAAGATGTCATATTCTAACTCTAAAAATATACTATTTCATTCCTTTATAGAAGGCGTTAAAAACCTTCCCGTACACAATAAGCAAGTCATTTGATAGATATTTTCTTCCGTACACCCCAATACCCTATTTACATTTTTATATGATTACTTTGTTGCCCTGAAGAAGAGTCAAGTCGCCTCAAAAAGTTGGCCTTCATTTCAACATCAAGAAGAAGTTATTTATATGTGTTTGTTGCTTTTTTTTCAGTTGTTTAGTTAGTTGCCGGTTCGACAGTCTTTTTCTATTTTAGAAAATGAGGATGATGATGGTCATGATGATGATGACGGTAGTGATAAATGTGTGAGAGGTACCAGCTCATGATTTTCAATCCAATTTTCAAATCTGTTATTTGGTCAATTTTCAGGCTATTAATTTGTCCCAGTCAATGTCCGCAATGTATTGATAGAGACCTGGTGACGTTCTAAGGTTCGACATTCAAGACTGTTACATACGAAGTGATAATAATGAAACAAGCTTCGAACTGTATTCTCTTGAATAAAAGTCTTTACAGAGTTCAAGAAGACAGTAGGACAACAATCACTATATATATATAACATACATACGTTTACATCATCAAATAACAGAATCTACCATTTACCATTTAAAAGTGTACACCTGGTATCACAAACAAACGGGTCTTACTAATGTTAGCCTGTCGTTAAAACCTGGCCGAAATATGTTTATTGCTTCTAATGTCGGTCAAGACGTCAATCAACAGTGCGAGATTGAAGATCAGTGGTTCCCAGCGTTTTTGCACTCACGACCCCTTCCTTAAGCCTGAAGCCCAGGCGCCCCCTAGCCTACTGTCAGCAGGTCGATTTAAACAGCATTGTCTGTGATGGGAAGGGAAATAAACACTAAAGATAATATGTACAGGCCCTAAAAAATATAATTGATGAGTTGAAATAAATGTTGCTTTAAGCCACTTCTAACGGCTACGCGACTCCCCCTTGTCAAGGCTTCGCGACACCTCTGGTTGCGACCCATCCGTTAGGAACCCCTGTTATAGACTGAGGAACTTTTTCGCCGAAGAAGATCGGAATCTCCGTATTATCAGAGGCGTGGGTACATAGTAACTAAAACTCTATTGTGGACAGAAGCATGAAATAAAGTATGTTTTCAATCGAGATGCGTTGAAAATTGTTCTTTTCAACAATTTACGCTCAAAGACATTATTATTGCAATGATGTACCCACAGTTCCATCTGTGTTGCATAGATTGTTACCAACACAATATGTATTCCACTATAAGAACAAAGAAGCCTGGTACATGTATCTCAATCAACTGACAATATGCAAAGTTGAACTAACGGATGATTCACCACTATCGTCATTTCATCTTTGTGACTGAGAAGCCGATTTCATGGCAATAGTTGATCCAAGTATTACATAAAGTTATATTGATTTACTGATCTTAAAACATAAGAGGAACTTCTCTGTCATAGAATATTCCTTAGTTAAAGCACTTACTGACAAAGAACAAATAAAAGAGGGATTGTTTGGCTGAGCAAGACAAAGGGACATCAGAATCTCGGCCAGCTCACATATTAAGGTAGGTCTATGCAGATCGTGAGCTCAGTTCTTTGTTGCCTTATCAGAAAATTGATGAGTTGCGTTAAACAACTGTTTTTGTACATCGGAGATTGGACAAAATGATTTTCAAAATATACCTGTTTTGGCAAGTGATAGGTGACATGACTACAGTATATGGTAGATTTACTATCCCTTTTTCACATGACATATATATCTCCAAATCGCCCCAAATGGAGATAGGACAACAAAGAACTGAGATCGGTAGATATTGGAAACTTAATTTCATAGGAACCGGAAAGATCAGTGGAAGAAAATGCAAAAAGGTTTTGAATGTTGTTAGCAGATGCCTTGATATCTTGCTATCTTTGTTACCTGAGTAATCATTGTGAAGTTCTCGTGATAACTGTCCTCAATATCAAAATGATGTACGTCAATGTAAGAAGTGTTTGATGGTTAGAATATCAGCTGATTTATCTTCGAAATTAGTCTTGTACGTCAAAGTAATTATTTATTGTTGTTCGTAACTAACTAAGAGAACTATTGCCGACCTCAAGATTTTGTATGTCAAAATAATAACTGTGAAATAATTGTCTTCAATATCGAACATTTGATCACCATAGCAACAACACCGAATAATTGTCTTGGTTTCCGAAGTCGTAAACAAGAAGAATGGATATTCTGAGGGTTAAATGTCATAACGAAGAATTAGAGAAGTATTCGTTCAACAAACGCCTTTAGAAGAACTAGCATTGAAAAGACTGCTGGGTTATCATGAAAACCAAGTTTCAAAAGAATTATAATAAGTAATGAGACTTGATTATTAAAGAGAGGAAAACTTTTATTTTTGTTTAGTTTGTTTACTTTTAGTTTGCTAGTGCGTTTGTTTGTTCGTTTGTCTATTTATTTATTCAAGCAGACAAAAGAGATCTCATACCAAAGATGTCTTTCAATTAAAGAGACCAGAGTGGACGAAGACACGTAAGACCAAAATCAGAACTTACACATGGGAAACACAGAAGAATGAAGCCGCGTAAGCAAGGTGAAAGAAGGAAAGATGGGAAAAGTTTGGACAGTGTAATCCCAACGAGTACACTTGCTGGATAGTTCTGCCACTTATCTAGAGGCAAGCTGCGAGCTGGCGAACTCATAGCAGCGTGTTTGAAGTTTTCGGGGATTGGGGTGAGAGATGTATGTGTGTTGTCAAATGTAGGGATAGAAAATGTATAGTATAGGAATTAACGGATTAACCTTGCCTCCGGGCAGGCTGATCAACGCCATAGAAACCGTGAAGGCACTGACAAGGATTAATCATCCTCTGTGAGAAGACTCGTCCCGGGGATGTTCATTGTGTGTTCCCCAAGAGCTTAGAGGCGGGTGCAGCAAAGAGCCGGCTTGAAGCATCCAGACCTTTTCAGTGCTGGGCCGGCACTAATGTTTCCACTTAGGCCATTCGTGCTCCCTCGGATGGGCGGTTGATTTTCTTAAGCCTTTCAATCCTAAGAGACAGGATTATCTCGGCTTGTAGAAGTTGCCAATTTTTGCTGAGAAA
>JBCAUA010092062.1:0-10477 GCA_038406235.1 Peronia verruculata
TGAGTCACTGAAAAAATGCGGGTTTTCGATCTTCGTGTTCTGTCATCCCCCGATGCAGAACCCGCGTTTCGATCCAGGCCTGTTTTACTCCATGAGCAGACGCCATACCCATTGAGCCACTGCGTCCCCCCAGTTTACCCATCTCCTCCCAAATTTATAGCCACCAGTCTTCCAGAAATCCATAATAATAGATATATGTTCAGAAGTTTTGTAACATGCTCTTTGAAACTTCACTTCAATCATTCATGATATGTTATAGCTGGCAGGTAATCTGTTGCATGATAAATAATTCATTAAAAAAAAAAAGGTTTGAATAGATCTATACAAAATGTTCGTGGATGATTTCTTGTTCAAGTGTATTTTTTTGGTGTTGTTATGACAATGTGTATGTGTCTGATTTTTATTTTTCCAATTACCTGATTGCAATCAATGATTTACTGTTAGGTTAATCCTGGAAATTGATAAGGTGGATTATTTTACATTCATGCTGTTTGATGTTTTATTGGTCAAAGTTAACCTTTCCGATAAGGATGTAATGGACACTAAATGCCATCTTTCTCTCTTTCTTTATCAGCTGGTGGGAATTTATCAAGTTATTAGAGCGAGTACAACCTGTCAGGACAGGACTACCCATACCACCCAGCAAACGCCCACTCGAATACGCCAAAACTTTACCCGCTCCAGCTGCCAGTTGGCCCAAGGCGGAACCTTTCGGCTACACAGCACCACCTGTGTGGAAAACCGATGTAAGTAGATCCAGTATCTCTGAAATGTGATGCCCTGAAGTCATTATCATAAGGTGATTATAACAGAGTAACTCGACTATAATCTTTGTCATAGAAAGGATGTGATGTAGATTTGACCACGTTGTGTAATACGATTTTTTAAATTTAGTTATTTGTTTGTTTGTTTCTTTCTTTCTTGAAATCTCTTGTTGTTTGTTTGTTTGTTTGTTTGTTTGCTTGTTTGTTTTCAGAGAATTGTTTGTGAACATAAGGACTTTGAAAGAATTTTTTTCTTAATGAGGGAAAGGACTTTTTGTGAACATTGTTTGGGAGCAAAGTTTTTTGGGTTTAATTTGTTTGTTTGTTTGTTTTGTTTTGTTTTGTGGGGGATAGGGGAGAGTGGAGGGGAGGAGTGGAAAATGTTAGTAAAAAATTTTGTGATTGTTGTTTTGTTTGTTATTTTGAAAAATTAGTTGTGAGCATATTGTTTTTTGTTGTTTTCAGTTGTTTATGAGTATAAAACTTTATAAGAATCATGCATGATTTTCTGGCTACTATTCAATGAAGTACAAGCTACAACAAATTAATTGCTCAGAGTCAAACCAGATACATGTACCATCACTAGGTTAAAGAAGTATGTCTTACATAAGTGTCATTTATGGGACATGACCCAGGTGAGCCCATGAGCATCAATTGGACGAAATGTGGATTGAATAGTCAGATGACTAGATTTCAACTGCGCGAGACATCTTAACTATTCTGATTCCCCTCTCCCCCCCCCCCCCCCCTTCTTTGAAGAAATGCATTCTTTTTTGGTGCATATAGTGATCAGAGAGAGAGAGATAAGTGAAATATTATTAAATCATTTTGTGTTGTCTTATGGACTTAAATTATTATATGTTACAGATGGCTAAACCAAAGTTTTTAAGTAAAGTACAGAATCAATCTATCAAAAATTGAGAGGTGAAATGCAAATAATAGAAACTAATGGAATGGTCATCAATATCAAACAGAACAAAAGATTTGATAACAAGGGTGAATAAAACAGAAAAGGACAATTATATCTAGGAGAGAATACTTTTATTGGTCAGGTTTTAGTTGATGTCGCTTTTGTTATTCTTCTTATTATTGGCTCTACAGTTGTTGTTGTTGTTGTTATTGTTATTTTTGTTGTTCTCATTGTTATTGTATGAATAGACAATAATTGAATAATCGTTTTTCTTCAGACTCAAAGGCAATTATTAATCATTCTATACACCACCTTAAGATTACAACAGATGTGTTTTGTTGTATTTATTTGTTAGCCCTCAGTATCTCCTCGAAAAGAAGAAGTGCCGGATCCTAACAGAGAGATTATTTCTCGCATGGACCAAGAGCTGAAAGACTTAGAGAGACAGTATGAGGTAATCAATCAGTAAAAAGTACTGTATCTCCTGTTGTTAATAATTATAGTGCAAATGTTGAATATGCCAGTATTAGTTACATATTGAGCTACAAAAACAAAACAAACGCACTGTCTTTCAATATTACTGCAATAAACCTTTTTATGTAGATAGGCCTCCCAGTCACCCGATGGGGGGTATCTCAGCCATTGCCACAAATACTTTTAAATTCCATATAGCATTGCTTCCAAAACTTTTTGAATTGCCACCCACTTGCCCTCTAGAAAACAACTGTTGCACTGTCCCCAACCAAGAGAGTTCATTTCTCTGAATTTTCATAAACACATAACCCCCCCGAGTTCTAAATTTTATCATCCAATATTAGTAAAGTTGATAGGAACGTAGTTCTGAGCAGCTTTCATTTTTCCGGATCCATTGTGTATGGCAATAGATGTAGATAATCCTTGATCCCATGTGACTCGGAGAATAGCAATATGCAACCAGAGAGTAGATTATACTCCTCATTCATAAAACTAATTCTAATGATATTACCCACCCTGTGGCCATTCTCCAGCCATCCAACACTCACCCCCCTCCCCCACCCCATGCCTTCTCACCTTTCAGTGTCCCCTGGGAGGCTCTCATTGCCCTTCTGAGGGCAGAACGATCCCACTACAGGAATTGCTGGCTTATTAGCATTCACTGAGTAGTGTGATCATCTTTTCCTTTCAACCAATCCAATTGCATTGTTTGATTTGTCTTGGGACGTTGCATTAAACCTTATAGATTCTAGATCAAGACTCTAGACTCCAGAAGGGAGAAGTTCCTTCCCAGGGCAAGTAGTTTCAGGATCTGTATTGTTATGGTTAGATTTAGCATTAGGTATAAATTTAGGATAAGATTAGGGTAAGAGTTAAGCTGAGAAAGTGAGATATAGGGTTTGTTATTTTGCCCAAGTACCCTGGAAAGTTACAATGTTAAGACGACCTGGTAGCAGTAAACTATTGGGATCATTTGGTGGCAATAATCTCATCCTGTTGGTAACATCACCCAACCACCATTCCCACAGTACTATTATCTCCACAATACCAACATCCATATATATACTACTGCCTATTCTAAACTAATTCTAGCTCTAGTATACTTCTTCTCTAAGTATTACAGTCTTTGTCATCTCTTTGATATTATCATCCCTAAAGCACTGTTCTTTCCATGAGACAGCAGTCTCCACTGTAACACCATCTCTGTACTGCTGTCATCTCGATACTACATTGTACAGCCATTCTACCAAAAAATATTATCTACAATAGAGCTGTCTCAATAGGATTGTCGGAAAGTGCCAATGCACTAACATCATGTATTTTTTTTTTTTTTAAGTGACAAAGTGAACACTACTGACTCCAAACATTGTCAAAGTACAAAGACACAGTGAATCTATGTACAATTGTACTGCCATGTACTGTTACTAATGTTACACTACCATCGCTACTGCATTAGTTATTTCCTTTGACCTGTAAAACTAAATTTCACAGTGTTTATGAATGCTATTGACAGACTCCTATAAATGGAAGTATGTCTGTCTAACTTTGCAATGGGAACCAATATAATGTGATTGATAGTGGAATTAGATAGCATATGGGTGTAAGAAAGGATAGGACATAATTGGAGTTTTGTATTGCAGGAACTTAAATCTAAGTCACCTCGAAAGAGAGAGGAAGCTCCTTGGTTCAAGAATTTCATGCAGTTTGCCGATGCTTTGTACAGACAGGATGAGAGATTTGAAGGTAGAAACTTCTCCATCATTACCATGATCATTACTTATTTACTGTTTACTTAATGGAATTGAGAACTGTCCATTGCTATTACTTTTCTATCACTTAATAGCTGAACAGTAGATTGAATAGGGGTGTTGATTAAAAAGTAGAATTAACAATATTGAATGGCCTTCAAACACTCATTGAAAATTGTTTAAAGAATAAATACATGTACTGGTTGACTCAAAACTTTGCTACATGCACCAAAGTCATTTCAGTGAAAGCGTAATTTTACCATGCAATAAAGTATCCAAAAAAAAAAGAGATAAATGTACAGAAAACAGAAAGAATTTGTAATTACAGTCAAATTTTCACTTGTATACCATGTAGTGATTTCTTAATCATATTAGTAAATAGTATTAGTAACTACATAGATACTGTGTTCTTGCAATGTTACTCCACTAACACTAACAGTTCAACAAGTAATGTGTTTTACAGTGACTCTCTCTGTCTTTAAATGAAGTGTTATTGTAATCCTTGTCTCCCACCCCTCATTTTACCTCCCTTTTCTGTCTACAGGCAGTCTCCCATACCGTGATGTAGCCGAGTGGACAAAGATGTACAATGATGCCTACAACCTTGATATACCTGAGCAGGTGATCAGTTCAGCTCTCAGTCAGTCCACCAAGAAAGGAAAGGTTGACATACATCATTATTTATCATTGCTGGGGAAACAATAGACTGACATTTAAAAATTAATATATTGTATGCCTATGTTTATTTTGTTTTGTTTTTGTCCCAAAATAATAACAACACCATCTTTAATGTGGAGTTATTTATAGCATGAATCAAAGCGAACGACTGCATTTGAGAAAGATGTAAGATAGATATTACATGCTTTCTCTCTCATTTTCAAACATTGTTCTTTTGTTTCAATGCTGATGAGAGAATGTTTTAGAAGAATGCCAAAGGCAAAGAGAATGACATTAATTTTGTAATAAATTACCCTGCATAGATTAATCATCTTCTTGAAAATCAACCCACAAATATTACTGTAATATTCAGACAGAAACCTCTTTGATATACATATGTATTTTGAAATGTTCTATTTCAACTATCTGCCATTGCCATTGTTTTTATTACAACAAATTTAAGGTATTATTATATAGTAAACATTTCTACATTCTCTGCACCGGCCAACACTGTGGAAAAATGAAAATAAGAAGCTACCTGTGATATTTTTATACATATCATCATAATATATCTGTATTTATATTGATCTGATTATGGGTTCAGAATATGATTGGGTTAGCTCTGTTGTTCATGGAACTGCTTTTTTATGTTTGTCTTACAGAACCATCAAATTTCAACAATTCAGTTCCAGCTCTGCATACCTTTACATGTATAACTGTAAAAATTTGCAGGTAGTAAGCAACTTGATTTTGGAGTACACTGTCTTTGTCTTTCTCTTTTACCTTTCTAATTGTTCATTCTTTAATCAACTGCATTGAGAAGGTATGCTTACGTGCAGATTATCCACTTGCACCAAGCATTTTATGGCTTGTTGTACCTCTGTACAGACCCCAAAAAAATGTATTACAGTTTATATATTTTTACAAGTTCTCTACACAAGATTGATGATCTGAGAGTTATGACAGACATTCTTGGTTAATTAAAAAATTATGATTGTCTAGATTCTTAGAATTCCACCACTAGTCAAATTGTTACCATAGTTCAATAAGTTTATTTTGGCTGTAGACAAACAGTTACACAAATGTGTAAATGATCTGGACTTTTTTGTTCACATTGAATGAGTCAAACAGGATTTAACACATTCTGAAGAAGGGAGTGAAGTTCTGTCTCATATATGTTGCATAATTTTTATCATATGCTCTTGGTAGATCCAAAATTATATCTGTGTTAATGATGATTTCCACATGATATTTGACATCATCAGCATCATTATTTCTGTGTTATAACATCATTCTTAGTCTCTTATAAATTCAGCATAATCAGTCATATTTATGTATCATTGAGGACATTTGATATAATGGCATTCATTTAACAAAATATTCTGACAGTGACATTGTATAGAAGTAGATGAAAGGTTAGTGAAGCCTAGAGACTGGTGATGAAATATGGAGTTCTTGATTCTTCACATAAGAACTAAGTAACTGTTGTTGTTTTTTTTTTAATATGTTCGCAGAACCACCACTTACTGATTTTCCAGTGGACTACTTTTGTTTTCCTAGAGAACAGTTTCATCTTTTGGACAGCTAGAACAAAGCTGCTGTCATACATAATAGCATTTTATTTTTAAAAAAATCTAAATAAAGAACTAGTGTTTCAACAACAACAACAGTCACCCTAATAACAGTATCAAGCAATTCAGGATCTTGTTAATTTCTTTTTTTTTCTTACCTGGGTACACCAATACACCGTTGTGTTTTCTATAGTGCTGTATTTTTTTATGGCAGCTTGTTATTGGTCCAATGGCTAATACTTAGTCTGGAAGTTTAGATGCAATTTAATGTGTAATTTTAATTTGTCCATCAGCCTGGCATAGGTTATCCTACCAGAAGTAGAGATGGTGTGATCGAGCAGATATGTGTCTGCATTTCGCATGTAAATGTCTAAGATTTGAATCCCACCATCAATTGCAAAATTTCGAAACTGTGCCTCAATGGCTCAGTGCTCTCCTGACCTCTTGGGTAGGAAGGCCTGAGGTCCAGTTCTCTTGGATGAAAGCAAAATTAGTCAGAGATGTTGCTTGTCTGTGAAATTTTATGCATGCATGATAAAAATCGTAGGCAACTGAAAACTGTTTCAAGAGAAGGGAAGGTGCAGTTTTCAGTGTAAAATTTCCAAAAACTTGATGCTTGTTTCCTAAATGTCGTCGTGACCAAGTCAGGCATGCATTTAAGGCTGTGATGACCCTACTTTTGAAATGGAAGGGTTTGTTCCTATTGATTCCATGAATTAGATCAATAGTAAGCCCCACAGTTATGACAGTGTTTGGTGCTGAAAGTGAAGACAGCCAGCTGGACCCAGACCATATATCTGTGATGTGAATCAATACAGAGTCTGTAATGTTGTCACATTGTAAAGTGGAAGGTTCATATACATCAGTATATGATTCCCAGAGTGTAGCTATCATGAAAATTATGTAGGATTTTATCACAGTGTATTTGCAAGTTTGTCATGTTATACTTGAACTTGTTATTAATTGTCTGTTTTTTTTCTAAGGTATTGTTAACCTTCAAGATCGCAGTCTCATAAAACTAATTCACTTACCTCTTCTGCCTTGTCAGTGAACTTAGATTATATTTATATCATAGGAACAAAATTCTTTGACTGACAACACAACATAGCTTTAGCTCTATGCATTTTCTGGGTTCATGTCTGTTTATGATAAATTCATTGAGGCTTTGACAAACTGCTACATGTAGAATGTACATTGTTGAAACTAGGGAATTCATGCTATCATTTCTGTAGTGATGTCATCATACAAACTGCATAGTTCATATTCTATGATCTAACTACCTCTTGTAAGCCCCATTTACATGACAATAGAAATAAATCATACAAAGTAAAACTGTGTCATGGCATTCACTGTTTATCTGCCCTTCATGTTGTCTCATTGAACTGGTGTTTCTTTTTATTGTATATTTGATGTTGTTGTTTGTTGCGTGCATTTTTTGTTCGTGTTTTGTTTTGATAGTTGTTACAGCTGTTATTGTTTCTAGATGGTTCAAGATATTATTGTCTATGTGAGAGAGTATAGGCCTATTCATGTTCACTCGTGAACAGGGGAGAAGGAGAGAGTGTTATTGAAGGAGAGAGTAGATATGCTACCTATGATGATTAATGTCCTACAATGGTGAAAAAATTACATTACTTTTTACCTGTCAAAATCAATAGTAAGTAAACACATAATGTCTCCACAGTCATTAATAACATTAATATATTTGTTGTTGTTGTTGTTGTGTTGCGATTTGACGGCACATCAGCACGATTATGGCTATATTATCGGTACATTGACACATCAAAAGAGTGATCAAAGTGTATCTATATGATGAAGGATTTTGCGGCAAATGGACATATCCAAAATCGTTGTTTAGAGAAAAATGACAATTTTTCTTCCATTAGTTAGTAATTTATCATTAAGAACTGGGATTTTCTGAAGACTTTCAGGAAGGATAAGTCATGTTTCGTGAAAAGAAAAGTCTTTACCATATACATGTATCTCTATCACCATTTCCAGTATTGAGAGATAGAACTGAAAATTTTCAAAAATGGCATTTGTCACGTTTTGCCCTGAAACCCTTCATATAAAATGCAATTCGGAATGTGTATTACAAGACTTGTAACACCAATATCTACTTTCAATACAAGAACAGTCAAATTTCATGTAAGTGTTCCATATGTTCAGAATAACCTTGAGCAAACTCCCAATTAATAGACCCAAGAACAACAACACCAACAATTAGAAATGCTACCTCTCCCACCAAAAACAAAAATAATACCATAATTACAATATATTGGAACTGAATATTAATAATCATGAAGGGACGCATTAATTATTTCATCCTTTTTTTTTTTCAGCCTACGGTTAGCTTGCGGGAGACAACTCTGTCACTGTGTACAGTTGTGTTGCGCGAAAGTAAGACCTCTACGGAGGGTCAGTCACTTAAAAAAAAGGCTGATTCTTTACCTGAGGGTGAAATTTGTCCATCCCTCCTTCTATTGTATAATCACTCCATCCATGTATCCATTCATTCATCCATCTATCCATCCATCTATCAATCCAACCAATCAACCAACCAACCAACCAATCAACCAATCAACCAACCAATCAATCAACCAATCAACAAACCATCCATCCAACCAACCAACCAACAACCAACCAACCAACCAACCAACCAACCAACCAACCAACCAACCAACCATCCATCCATCCATCCATTCATCCATCTATCCTTTTATCCATCCTTCCATCAACCTAACCATTCATCTTCTCATCTGTCCAACCAATCATTCATGCAGCAATCCAAACAGACGTTTTGGAGCATCACTCAGTCGGTCACCTGTATGAATCCACTAGGGGAAGTGGAGGTGATCAAGTGTAGGAGATGGGGCCGGGGGGCGGGACGGATGGACGGGAACAAAATCATTCAAAAATATCATGTTCATTTCACAGGAATATGACATCACAACTGTCTATAATTAATAGAGAAAATACATGGATCCAGAGACTTAAAGTCATAAATATGACATACGTGTACATGTAGTATCTATTATAGCTGGGTTTATCATTATGCACGTATGCAGTGGTCTCCGCCTAAGAACCCTACGCCTAAGAGCCCGCCTAAGAACGCCACGCCTAAGAACCCGCCTCTGCTGCGAAACGGAATTTTTTCCTCTAAGGACCCGCCAAGATACCCGAGTACTTATGGGGTAATTCCACATACTGTCCACCTGAGAGAAACGCACAATGTTAGATGTGCAGTAAAATGGGGGACGGAGGTGGAGGGAACAGACAAAGGAGTGGAGGTGATGGTTGATGTAATGCTGCATAATCAGGTCACGCTGTTGACTAACCCTTAACCATTTCTTTGTTTGACAACACGTGGGACACACTTGTGATTGGCTTTGGGGATAAGAAGGTATACGTTTAGTCTCCTGACTGGTCAGATGTTTTATTCCTTCGGTTGGTCTATAAACACTTGATTCACTTGTGAGATTATCCGGGAAGTGGCATAGCAATACATGTATTAATTATGTTTTCAACAATGATACAGTGTACCGTTATACTCACACACTACACAGCTGGGCAGTATTGATGTACATGTAACTATACGCTAAAAAGATCAGGAATTGATAATTATAACACACACAGGGAAGAAGGCTTTACCGATATTTAATTCCATAGATAAATCTTTAATTAACTGTAACGATCAACTAGTCATAGTAGTGTGGTCAGATGGGTTGCGTAACTTTTCAGTTTGCCTAAGAACCCGTCCCTCTAAGAGCCCGCTTTTGTTGTTGTTGTTGTCTCCCGACGACCTGGTTCTTAGGCGGAGACCACTGTATCTGTGTCTAGGACTTTAATGATTCCGAACTAGAAATGAATGCAGTGTTTGGCCTAGATGATTATGGAAGGCGCTTCAAGGCAGGGAAGGGAATAAAAATTATATTCAGACTCAGGCAGCAGCAAACATAAACGCATGACACGCAAGGATCCCATGCAATGTCCCGATACTTTTGAAGAGTTAATGAAGCAGTGAAGTGATATGGCGAAGATCTCCCAGCAATGGGCAGATCATGACAAATGGATTACTTGGCCATACGGATCGAAATACATGTTGGCTATTCTGTAACTGTAATTGCATCAAAGATGACTTGAACACTTATTTAGGATTCTTATCGTGGTAAATTTTGTCCTCAGAATGACGAATTTATTAAATATTAATGTTAGTCTATTTTACCAGCTCAGCAGATTGTTTGTGGGAATCAGTTTATTTTTTCCTTACATGTATGTTGTTGTTTTTCTTAAGCCTTTCAATCCTTAGAGACAGGATTATCTCGGCTTTTAGAAGTTGCCAATTTTTGCTGA
>JBCAUA010092094.1:0-10476 GCA_038406235.1 Peronia verruculata
TGCCTTTTCTGCGTGTAAAAATGGTATCAAAAAGTTGCTAAGTCAATTCTAACGTGTTTGACCAATGGTCATTCAACAGTAGACCTAACGTATTGTCAATCAGGATTTGACTCCACCTGGCTGCTAAATGAGGCTGTAGATCATCGCGATTTGATTAAATACAGGCACAGGGTGCAAAAAGCACTTGAATATCACCTCTGCTAGCAATATCAAGAGTTCCAGTGCCAGGGATGGACACTGGATGACCACTATGAGGTGAAAAAAACTGCTGATCATGCAAATTATCAATGCAAGAGTTCTAAAATGACTTTTCTCGTCCTATAAATGGCACAGTTGTGCTTTCTTTCTGCTACTGATAGCTCAGTTGTCGACTACATGTCATAGTAAAGGTCAAAACACTCCAGGTTTGCGCTAAAAATGATATAGGGGGCACACAGAGGCTTTCAAGAACCCGAAAGTGGCTCTTATAAAGATGGGGGGTAGGGAGCAAAATTTGATAAAAGATACGCCCAGAGAGTTAAAAAACGGCAAAAAGAGACCCAGAAATCATGCAAAGAGGGCTAGTATGTAAAAAAAAAAAAAAGGCTGTTCCGAGCCTGAAAGCTGAACAGAAAACTGTTCATGTCAATTTTTCGCTGAAAAAAACAACTTTAAACGCGTTTTTCTCAAAACCCGTTTTTTTTTACCGTTTTTTTCTTTCTCCTTTTTTGTTTCCAAACCGATTGAAACCAAATTTTGTACACATCATTGTCACCACAAGACCCAAAAAGTTAAGTATGCGCGTTAAATTCGGTGGGTAAGTTTTAGAGAAAATTGGGTTTTTAGCTTGAAAAAATGGGGAAATTTGAATTTTCGCTATATGGCATTTTCAAAAATTTATAGAAAATTTTGTATAGCATCGAACATTATAAAAAATAAGTAACTTTTTAGATATTATATCAAACAATATATTCTCCAAGTTCTATCAAGTTTGGTTGAAATCCGGCGGAGGAGATAGATATTGAAATCCATCAATTTAGGGACCCCAAAATCCAAGATGGCGGCGCTGCCATGGCAACTGTATGAAAAAGTCTTTTTTTTTTTTTACTGTTTTCTTCTAATTTGAACATGTTGAATACGATGGAAAATGTTAAAACAACCTAACTTTAGTAATAAAAAAAAAGCACTCCCAGGACGCCCCCCCCCCCCCCCTTCCCCCTTAAACTGAAATCTGTAAATCCTACTGAACTGTGTATTTTCCATCTATTTGGGTTATGTAACGATTGCTACTGCATGACAACATTTCATTAAGAGGTTTCACTTATTTGGGTTCCTGCAATATCAAAGATTTCACTTTATAGCAAATTCATCCAAATATCATTTCATACAAACCAATATATAGTGACCTTATAGATATACAAGACAATCTACACAAACAAAATGTAACATAGAAAAATAGCAGAGCTGACACAGCAGCAGACAAGCCAGTGCTGACACCCTACAAAATGCCTAGGAGGATATCAGTGTGGATAAATACACCGCCCATCACTTCACCGAAACAGGCATGGTAAATGCAGTAACAGAAAGCATGCAGGATGCTTTTGTGAAGGAAAAATCTGTTTTTTTGTTAAAGTTAGTTTAATATCCCACTGCACTGTATATTTGTATGCCTCTTGGTATGGGGCACATGTCCGTGGATGATATTTTTGTCAAAGTTGTCATTTATTTGGGTTCTTGTGATATCAAACATTTAACTTTGAATTAAATAACAGTGTTCAGTCTAAAATGATCTTTAGAGAAATTCAGAAATAGACTACATGTAGTTAAACAAAAATTGTAATGCAACATATATAACTGCCACAGGTCAATGCTCACACTGTAATATGTCTGGGAAAGCATGGTATGTGCAGTAATAGTGGACATGTGGGATGTTTTTATTGAAGGAAATCTTATATTCAATGAAGAAATCTCTAAATACCACTGAACTATATATTTATCCTCTGTATGAATTATTTGTCCATAGTTACTGGCATGACAATAGGCCTATTTGGTCATAGATATCACTTATTTAGGTTCTGTTAATATCTAAATATTTCACCTTATAGCAAATTAATTTGGCAGCAAAATTATCTACAGATTAATTGACACAAATCAGTCTAAAATGATCTTGAAAAGAATACAAGACAGATGGTATAAACAGAATATAACAGAAAACCAGTACAGCTGCCATGATAGACTACAGCTCAGTGCTGACACCATACAACATGCCTGAGAGAATATCAATAAATACATTACTCTCACTTCACTGACATTGACTGTTCATGCAGAACCAAGTACAAGAGAGGAACTACCTGCATGCCAAGTAACTCACATGAACAGTGGTGTCTTGCTCTTTCTCTATACCTCCAGTAATTTAATCTCCTTCTTCCCATGGCATTTCTAGACATCCTATCATCCAACATTGATGGGGGAATGTGCTGTTGCTAGGGGCAACCCAGTAATCAATGGGAGACAATCCAGGGTCATCCTTGCATCAGTGTGTTAGCAACTATTGATTGGTAGTGAGGGGTGGATTATTGATCTCACTTTACATTCCCAAGGGATATAATACGTGTTTGCACAACTAAACCACTTGGGATGATCTCCCTTGAACTGTTCCAGACTATGACAGTATCTTGCTCTTATTACCAATACGGGAATCAAATGCAGATGCTTTGAATGATGTTGACGGAAAAAATTAAGAAAATAGGGAAAACAATGTCATTTTCATTCAGGGATTTGGGACTGGAAGTCTTATAGCAAAGTTATTTCATGACTATGGATCATCTTCCTGTGCTTGCAAATGTTGATACAGTTTATATGCATTGTATGACAATTCCATGATGGAAAAAAAAAGAGGACAAAATTATACTTAATAGCAAGATTTAAAAAAAATCAAGACAAAACACTAGAAAAAACTCTGTAAGAATGTCAAAGAAAAATGATTTCTTCAGGAATAAAAAAATTGATTGAATGGAGAATGACCCAGAAATATAACTTACCTTTGGAAGCCCTGTTGGGTTCTGGTGCATTCTCTATCAGCATCCGTATCTGGGCCAGATTGTTCCGTGCCTCCTCCAACTCTTCAAAGACCAGGATCACATCCTCCCTTACTCCTGCCCCCGGAGGGATCCCGCCAAAAGTTTTCCTCTTCAGCATGATGTTAGCTCGATTGGTCAGTCCGTCAGCAGGCTGGGCCTCGTACGCATCCAGTTCCATCACAACACCATAAGCATGGAATCTGGATAACATTTCAAACTCGGATAAGAGAATTCAATATTAAGCAATGTGGATCTTTGAAATATCTGTAGTATTTGCAATTTCAAGTTTAAATTTGTAATATCATTTTTTTATAATCTAATAAAATTCCAGTTCAATTTAATCAGTAACTGAATTTGACTTGTTCTCCTTTTCTTCTATGTAATGCTACCTGTCATATATTCAAAGTTAGTCTTGTTCTGCCCCATAAAAAGAACTAAACTACACATGGAATAATATCCAAATTTCAGTTTCACTGATACCTAAACACAGAGGATGAAATCAACATTTCCCATTCCCAAAATTGAATCAACCATCTAATATCTACTGAATTTCCATTTCTCATATTGTTACTATTTTGATACAATCTCAGAACTTCCAAAGTATACCCTTTCATTTCCTAGCCCAAACTGGAGCACATAAAGCAATACATATGCCAATGAAACAACAAAGTTGAACAATTACTTCAAAGCCTCCTTTATAGATATAATAAAACTTTATTATAATTACGACATACAGGGCGGAAACAGTTTGCTGTGTCTCCTGAGAATTTCATGTCATGAGGTTCTATCAGGCAAGTAACGATATACATCATTCGGAACCCATTGATACCATACAGTGGAGTTTGTATCATGGAATATCATAGCTGGGACTGGTTCACTTACTTTCCACCTGTCAATCTGGCAAATTCCTTTAGAAATTTGACAGAGTTGGAACAGTCACAGTTGAATGAAACCACATGGATGGGAATTTTTGTTCTCGCTGAGCAAACCTGATAAAAAAAAAAAATTACAAGGTAAGTTATAACGATTTTAAAATCCCCAAGCCACAACAGTAAGTGGTAATATAAAAGTTTATTTTGAATTTAACATAACATTACCAACACTTTTAAAGAAGGGAAGCCCGTGAACTGGATATTTTTATGCTTCTCAAAAAAACAGTCAATATGAAAGAAAAATAAACAGAATATGAAATACGAATCTACAATCTACAAAATAGGAATTCCTGTTTAGAAATTGTAAAAAAAAAATTCATTTTGAAATAAACACAAAATGATTCTTCATGCGGGCATTATTAAATGATGGATATACATCCATCTTTTTTTTTTTTTACAATCTTCTGTAGTTTCGGTTAATTCTGTTAAACAATTTGCATTTCTGGAAATGGAAGACAATCATATTCAAATATAAAATTAGAGATTGATTATGCCCCTCAAAAGATAAGAACACTGATTAAGTATCCATGCAAAGTTTATAATCAAATCACGTATACCTTGTCTTTGAGTATTTCCTTGCCACTATCAATAGATGTTCCCTCAGTAAATAGATACACAGCCTCATTCTGTGAATAAAATGTGAAGGAGAAATATAAGGACGGACAAGAAGACCATGCAGGATTTTCAACCACGCTCCCAAGGATGGATCAGATAGGTCGATGGGTGGATTGATGGATGGATGGATGGATGGATGGATGAATGGATGGATGGATGGATGGGTGGATGGATGGATAAATCTTGGATAGGCTGATGGATTAATGACTGGAGGAGCGATGCATAAATGCCCAGGTAAGTATAGTATATTCTGAATGGATAGATTAATCAAGGAATGAATACAGGGGCAAGTAGCTAGATTGACAGATTGACCAATAGTTGTCTCTATCACTGACACTGACAAATGTGACAAACATAAAGATTTGTTTACTTACATGCTTATCATTGAGGGCTCTGATGACAGCCTCAGCTGCTGCTGTGTTTGAGACGGGAGATAAACGATCGAGATTCCACATCCACTTCACTGCATTTTCGACTGTGTCATGTGACACCGGAGCACATTCGGGACTATAGGACTGAAGATCTTCACAGGCTCTGCAAATGAAGCATACAAATATGATCAGTGCCAGACAGTCCATATACAAATTGCCATATAAAGGCTCTCACAACATTATTTCATTTTAGAAATCAAGTTAAAGAATATTAATATATTTTAGAGAAAGATCTAGAGAAACACCAACATGACTGTTAGTGTTTTACCAAAATACGGCTGTTTTGCTAAATCCATTGTTGAAATGTGTTCTTATCTTTGCATCAATGGTAAAAAACTGCAATCTTTATCCACATACAGATGCACTGATTTGAAATATATAAGAACACCTAGATCTAGTTTCTTGCCACGCATTCCTTGCAATACTTCATAAATGGTGAACTAGAGTCACTTCTCAGTTCTTAATGATTAAACATGATGTGTTTTTAGAAAGATGGGGCAGTCAGGGTGAATTTCCTTGCCCAAATAATGTCCAAGAAATATTAGCTGTGAACTCAGACTTAGCACTTTGTGATCAACTGATGAGTATGCAGTGTTCAATTCTCTGCAAAGTGTTTACATTAAAACTGATTATCCAAGAATCTATTTTTTCAAAGGTATCTAATTGAATTCAGATATGACTTGGCTTGGACACTGCTATATATTGAGACAAAGCTTTACCACAGTCAGAGAAAAATTACCCAACATATAAGATTTAAAAAAAAAAAAAAAAGTCTATATCTATACTGGAAAGCAATTTATGGGATGCTATATTTTATTTTAAAAAAGTGTTGATAATATGAAGAAATTGATGTAAAACTTTCAGCAAATTTCATGCACATAAAATGGTCTACCTGATGAGATTGAATTTGGCTAGTTGAGAGACCTGTTCTCGTAGAACCCTCTCTAATGCTGTACGGTATTGGTCAAATTGTTGTGGGGACATGTTCCGAATGTCCAGCACGATGGTGACTGAGCGCTCTTCTATGACACCAAAGACTCGCCTGCTTTCAGTGGTCAGCCATTCCAGTCTCCGTCGGAACAGATACATGGCCTGTAGCAGCCTCTTCTCCAGCTGATGTAGCTTGTCTTTGCTACAGCTGATCTACAAGAGTGAGAGAATTTGTGTGAATATGAATTTTACATTATCATAAATGCAGGCTGTGGGATGTACATGAGAACAGATTTACAGAATTAAGATATACCTTATTTTTCATGCAGATCCTGGGTAGCTTTTGCAAAACGACTGAATAAATAGATAGGATGGATGGATGGATGCTGGATAGACGGATGGATAAATGGATGTGGATGGATGGATGAAAGAATGGATGGATGGATGGATGGATGGTGGATAAGAGGCAGCTGAACAGTCAGTGGACGAAATATACTGTACTTATACAGGTAGCATGCAATCACATTTATTGCTTGATAAAGTTTCAAATAGCAGTGGTAGATGGATAGAAGAAAAGGCTAAAAACAGATGCATAAATAGCAAAAAACAACTCTTCCCACGTCTAACTATTGTACATGAGACAAGTTAGCAAACACTATTTGTTTTGGTGACTTTCTCTTCCTGGCACACAGATCTGAACTGAAACTGTCACAGGTAGACACTTACATTGAAAGTTTTTCCATCTGGCCGCAGAAGTTGGCGAAACAGACCACCACCATAGCGAGAACTGATTGGCTTCCTCAGGGTCTCATCAAATTCTGACAATAGTCGCAATGAGACAAAATGTGCTCAGTGGCAACTCCTGTATCCTTTCAAAAATTAATTATTATGAATTTTTTCTTCATTTTAAGTGTTTAAAATCTGTTACTTTAATACTGAGAAGTGAAATACAAACATCATAAGGCAAACTATTTCTTTAAGATGGTGAAAGATTCTTCTTATTTTTCTTTAATATTCGTATTTCACAATCTGCTAGAACAGTGGTCCCCAACCTTTTTGTAGCCACGGGCTGTTCAACATTTGACAATTTTACCGCAACCCAGGGGGGAGGGGGGGGGGGGGGTAGACAGTGCTAAGTAGGTACGTCTGTATGTGTATCTGTATGTGTGTTTAAACATTGTATATCTTGAATAAAAACAGATTTCTCTAACCGTGATTCACGTGACAAGTAGCAGAATGATAAAAGAAAAATAAGAAATCATTAGACTGAGATAGTAAATAAAATGGAAATAATTAAATACTTCTTGTGCAGCTCAGTAACAAGTGATTTGTGGACCGGTACCGGGGGTTAGGGACCACTATGTTAGAACATTTGTGCATATAATAATAATAATATATGAAGATCCAAAGGTCATATGCCTTTAATTTTTAATTTCTTTTCTTTTCTTTTTTAGCATCATATGTTAGTCCAGTTTTGCTTTGCTTTCTTTGCAGCTGTTGATTATTTTTCGTTTATTCTATTAATTACACTCACCATCACTAAATTTAAACCCAATGGATGGAAGGATCTGATTCAAATGTAGACGATTTTTCTTGAGCCCATAATTTTGCAGCCACTTGCGGGATGAGATGAGAGCCCTCACATCTAGTTCCCATTCTTTTGGCCGTTGTTTCTGAATGGTCACCTCAGCTGCCTCTGCGATCTCTTCCTCCTTGCGACAGTCAATGGCTCGACCGACCCCACATTTGTGACTGATGTCAAACTTGACGGCTGAAGGAAAACAAAGTATACAAAAAAACTTTATCAGCTTATATATCTTTCATTTATTTATGTGTTGCAAAAACACTCGAAAATAATTTGGCTGTCTTGCTCCATAAAGGGTCAGTGAAGCTTTGCTACAAAATGAAATAGAGGAAACAGAACAACCAGGTAATCTCTGTTTGTTTTGTTAGTTTGTCATTTTACAGTTCATCTCTTCTTGAATAAAGATGAAGCTTTCAATTAACTAAACATTCAACAGAAATTTTCGTAACAACCTGATGGCTGGGATAAAAGAGCATTATCTTGATATAGTTTCTCTAAGTCTGTGAATACAAACAGATTTGTTTACCATAATAATATATTCTTGGAGAGGTGGGTCTATTTGCTGATGGATTATCCTGTTTATTGTTGTGAAATAAGGTTATCTCATGATAAGTGATTTGTCTGAGTAAAAAAAAAATGGCTTAAGACATGCTCAGCCTTTTAAATAGTTCTAGGAATGGCAGACACTTCCAGTTAAGGTCACTGCTGAAAAAGCAAGCATTCCTGGCAGGCACACAAGCAGGCCTTTGGGCACTATTTGCATGGCTGTGTGCCTATGCCTGCATGCACGCGCGCCCAAGTGTGTGTGTGTGTGTATGTGTGCGTGAGGGGGGGGCAGAGAGAGAGGGAGAGAACGAGCGTATAAAAGTAAAAGCAAGACCAACAGGTTTGGTGTGTTGTTTGTGGCCCTTGACAGTGAAGGTAAAACAGTTAAAACAACTACAGGCAAAAAACACACACGCACTCAAATGCAGAGCACTGCAAACTAGCACTGCTGTGAAAAACACACTCATACACACAATATAAAAGAATTTAAAATTGAGTTTCAGATTCAATTTTCGGCTTTACTACGGGAGCACTCAGTCATGTATGGACTACACAGTTCTGAAGACAGCTAGAGGCAGACTATTGCTGCTGAGTATGAAGGAGATATTTACCGGTAATGATGTGACAGACAGCCATGTTTTTTTTTTTTTAATGAAAAGTTAGTATTCTAAGAATTATGATTATCATAATACATCGTGAGAGAGAGAGAGAGAGAGAGAGAGAGAGAGAGAGAGAGAGAGAGAGAGAGAGAGAGACAGAAGAACGTGAATAAAAATGTGATTTCAATCCAGTTCTGGGGGGACCGAGGGGGGGGGGGGATATACTGTCCGCAGTAAATTGGGTAACTGAAGCAATGGGCAGTGAACATAAACAAACGTGTGTATGTAAATGTAAGCTTAATTTACCTGCATGCCACCCATGCTACGCGTTTGTTTTATAGCATAAGCTTTGATGTGTGTCTACCGGTATACATTGCTATACATACACTTTTTCAGTTGAAAGTCTTATGATACGCATGCGGGATTGGGAACAAAGACAGAAAGAGGAAGAAAAATGATCAGTCTGGTCTTGTCTAGCATAATAAATAAGGACGTACATGTTTCGTATTTGAGAATGTAGAGCGTCTCTACATAATAGATCGAGTATGTCTATGCATTTCGTAGAGTTAGGCCTATCAGATATCTAAGCCGGTGCGAGAAATAATTGATAAGCGAACCATTTCAACCTACCGGCTCCCCCGATCGATTGCCTTTACAGGCCTGCCCTTTCCACTTTCCACCAACAGCAAATTTACTTAATAAAACCAGGTAGCCCACAGCAAAGTCTGGTCTACATGTCTCCCTGCGAAACCAAGACATTCTGTTAACGGAGACTGGTGGGAATATTCCGATTCCGGTTATATGACAAGCGAAAATCCAAACCAAACAAGCTGCCGGCGCTTTAGTTGCTATGATACAGTGTTGGATAATTCACTGCTTTCTCATGTAATTAATGGTTAACACTTACGTTGACAAAATACGTCCTCCCTCCCTCCCCCCCCCAACCCCCAACACACGCAATCCCCGCTTTTTGGGGGGCGTCTCTCATTTCCCCTCTTCCTCTTCGAAACCTGTTTTGGCTTTTATAGGTGGCCCATATTCAAGATGAACAACCATTAAACGTGTAAGACAACATCCTAACACCATTCTGATTCACTTCAACATAACTTTTAAGTACACCTGTTTATGAGAAAACAAAAATAAAAAAGAGACGAATTATAGACTATTCAAGTGTCTTTTCTGAACTTATGCAAACGTCATGAGCAGATTCTAAATACATGTAGATGATTTCACGATACGGAACATATAAAAACAACAGGTGTCACAATATATGGCTACTCACTTATGAAACATAAGCCCTTATGAGCACCAGTGGACTGTCGGGGTTTAGATATCATACAGCCGCTGGATGACGATCGTTCATGGCCGATGATACATTTAATTTAAATCTCAGCCGGACCACTCTGGCAATATATGAAGTGGTATCGTTTCCAGTCGTTTTAACGATCAACAGCACATAGTTGTTGTTGTTTTTCTTAAGCCTTTTAAACCAAAGAGAAAGGATTATCTCGGCTTTTAGCAGTAGCCAATTTTTGCTGAGAATTTTTTGTGAGTAGAAATTTGGAATTTGGAAATTTTGCCCGGACAGCGGCATTCAGGCCTACTCTTCCATCGATTTTGAACTGCCAAGGGTTCTTTAACGTGCCTTACACATGGGACCACCGAAATATATTCGCCCTCATCCGAGAGGGCTAGACGTCGGGCTTCCCTACCCACAGGAAGCCAGGGACCGTTGAGTCACTGAAAAAAAAAAAAAAAATGCGGGTTTTCGATCTTCGT
>JBCAUA010092105.1:0-10476 GCA_038406235.1 Peronia verruculata
CCAGCTGACCCAGCGTTCATCCGCCATGAAGCGCCCCTACGACCCTGACGGGTTACGGGACCAGTAACAGTAACAGTTAGGGTTTAATGGCACAGGTCCGGGCAGGTTTGGAGAACCAGGAGCAGGATGGCAGCTTTCAATAGTTCATATTCGACTAAGCAAAAACCTGGAAACCCCATCCGGAGAGTTTGTACCCTCTGCCAAAAATAGAACACTCATTGATGTTTGTTACCGCTCCTCCACGAGATCCGAGAACAACAATTATTGTCACCGATCTCGTGCATTTTTTATGATTGGTATGTCAATGACACTGAACATTTTGAAGTGTTTGTACCCCCCCCCCCCTTTACTAAAATAAGACGGCGATTTTCAGCCATTCGTTTAGTCGGAACAAATCTGTTGTTTACCCGGGCCGTTCATTCTGTTGTGATCAGCTGATCTAGCCAGTGCGTTTGTTGTGTATTTGTGCGTGTATCGGATGGCACTAGAACTATCTCCTTGCTGTCTTCATCCATCTCAACAATCTCAGCAATACCCCCCCCCCACCCCCTTCTCTTCCCATTTGTTTGTCCCCTCTATCACTCATACCCCCTCGCGTGGGCCCTAGGTTTATAAGCAGGTTTTCTGCTCCCACCTGCAGGCGGTGTAAGCCTGCCATCGGTGGGGTATCTCCTATGGAGTGCCATCCTCGACTCCTCGACGTTCCAGGTGTGACATCTGCTCTCTCTCTCTCTCTCCTTGCTCCTGTCTTCTGTCCCGCTCTCTTATCTCTCCACTTCTTCACGCCTAAACCTATCTTACCATGTTCGACAAAATATAGCCGTGATCGTGCTGATGTGTCGTTAAACACAACAACAACAACAACAACAACAACAACAACAACAACAACAACAACAACAACAACAACAACCACTCATACCATAGTTTTATCTCAACAAGATCTACTGTCTTACAGCACATCATCAAATGAGATGCACGCTCCCCCACACCTCCCCTTCGGCAGTACAGGCTTTCCGATCTGCCTGGTGAATCCTCAACTTTGAAAACCTCCCAGCTCAGAGGAGGACACCTAGGGTAAGCCGGCCATGAATGGGCACTGACAACGGCGGCCCGACAGTAAAAGGCAGGGTCAGTCCAGGCGAGTGTAACAGGTTTATTGGTCAGAGATAAGGGTCAGTTATGATCGGTGCGGCCCTCAACTGGACGGCAGGGGCAGACAACTCAGTGGGTGGCTTATCATAGCGATGGCCAGCTCCACTGCTTTTTTTCTCGTCCTTCCAAGGGGTGCTAGGGCGGACAGTCCGCTTTGCTTTGTTTTATTTAATACAGTTTTTCTTTCTTTCTTTCTGTTCTATAGCTTTTCTTTCTTTCTTTTCATTTCTCGGTATTTCATTTTGTCCATTTTCAGTCTGTGCCGAGCAGGCCCACAGTTACAGTATATAGTAGGACTCTGTGTCTGTATGAAGGGAAGGGGGCAGTGTGGATGTCAGGATCCTCTCTATGGGAAATAGGAGAGGGGTTGGGGGTGGGGGGGGGGTGGGGGTGGTGAGAGATATGGTAAGGTGAGGCCTGAGGAATAAATCACGGAGACAAGTGCCCTGAAGAGCCAGCGACGGAGACAGCTCTCTCTCTCTCTCTCTCTCTCTCTCTGTGTGTGTGTGTGCGTGCGTGCGTGCGTGCGTGCGTATGTATGTGTGTGTGTGTGAGAGAGAGGTTAGTGATGGTGGTAGAGGGGTAGATCGTGGTTGGTATACCGTAGCGTACCAGAGAGTTGTGGCTGTGGTTGTTAGACTGAAGGTCCTAGTGTCCTGTGACAGGCAAACTGAGACCTGACATAGATCTTGATTAGCGTCACGGCTGCTCCAACCGCTCTGACATTTCGCATTATAGCTACGGTTCCCTTCACAGCTTCACCACCACCTATTCCTTCTCCTTCCCCTTCCCTCCCCACCACCTTTCCTAGACCCCCCCCCCACACACACACACATATTATGGAGTACTGCTATGCCATCCAGACTGAGAGTGTGGGATCCTGGATTGCTGAGCCTGTGGGGGAAGATCGCACACCGGCCATACTGTCCTCACACTGGACAGAATTTCAGGCCTAGGAAATATTAGTCCACAAATTACACTGGGTTTAACGGATTCGTTACCTGGATGGAAGCGGTAGACTAGTCATTGTCTTCCACTGATCAGATGTCCTATCGTCCAGCCTTGTATGTGGTGAGGAGAACGGGGCCAATACGACATCTCCTGGAGTTGAGAAGCTGGCATGCCTCACTTCTGAAGAGTTTGTTTGTGTTGGGATCTAACGACATATCAGGGAGAGGAAAGAGAGTGGGACAGAGGACAGGGGCAAGAAACGTCCTGGAAGTGGAACGTCGAGAATGCATTCCATTGGAGACATCCCACTGATGGCGAGTTTTCACCGCCTGCAGGTGGGAACAAATAACCTATTTATTTACCCCGGGCTCCCTGCGGGGGGAACATCTGAAAAGTTGGATGATATAACATGGCATGCTCTTTAACTTGAAAGTTTCACCTTCGCTCTCGCTGTGATGAGAAGCTTAGCCGTTGTCAACGTGCAGTCTTAACATAATGTGTTCTGTGGGTTCATACCCACAACGAAACTCACCTTGACGAAGACCCCCGCGGGAGACCGGAGTATGTAAGCAGGTTCTTGCTTCCACCTGCAGGAGGCCGGAGTATGTAAGCAGGTTCTTTGCTTCCCCCTGCAGGAGGTGAAAACCTGCCATCGATGGAATGTTTCATATGGAGTGCCATCCTCGACGTTCCAGGGGTGACATCTCTCCTCTCTCTCCTTGCTCCTGTCTTCTGTCCCGCTCTCTTTCCCCTCTTCTTCTTAACGTGTAAACGTACCTTACCGTATTTGACACAATGTAGCCGTGATCGTGCTGATGTGCTGTTAAACACAAACAACCAAACAAACAAACAAACCAGTCATACTATAGAGGATGAATTCATTAAAATTTGTGAGACCTACTGATCACGATCAATAGATTTGTACCGACCAAGTGAGCGGTTGGAAATCCCCGTCTAGTTTTAGTAGGAGGGTACAAGCACATCAGACTGTTGTCATTGACATAGCAAAAACTCATACAAAATTCACGGGATCGGTGACAATAATTGTTATTGTTCTCAGATCTGGTGGTGGAGCGCTAACAAACATCAATAAGTGTTCTATTTGTACCAGGCAGGGGGGCGGGTACAAGCACTTAGCCGGGGATTTCCAGGTTTTTACTTTGTAGAATAGAAAGTTTTCCAGTGTGGTCTGGCGATGGTCTGTGGCTTACTATGGAATGTAAGGACACGTACGGGCATCTGGAAGAGAAAGTTTCCGGACAGGTGCAGGAACTAGAAACCATCAATTCTTGTCTCCAACATTTCTAACCTTTTCCCTGACAGTGAACTGACAAATGAAGACCATGTAGATCTCAATGTCAAAAGCAGAAGGTTGGGACTGTAGGTTACTTTGTAATACTGATGGAACCTACTCGTTTGGGATGTGAACAATGAGAGCATTAATTACATTATGTCTTTTAGTCGGAATGAAATTTTTAAATTTTAAAAATGTTCTACAACAGATCTGTGCCCCCCCCCCCCCCCTCCGCACGGCCGGGGTTTATAAGTAGGTTCTGTGCTCCCACCTGCAGCGTGGGATGTCTCCCATGGAGTGCCATCTTGGACATTCCAGAGGAGACATCTCTTCTCTCTCTCTCTCTCTCTCTCTCTCCTTGCTCCTTTCCTCTGCCCCTTTTTCTTTCCTCTCTTCTTCCTCACGTTATCACCGTAATCGTGCTGTGCAACAACAACAACAACAACAACAAGATTTGTTCTGACCAAGTCAACGGCTGGAAATCTCCCTCTAATTGTAGTGGTGGTGGTGGGGGGGGGGGGGTAATAAACACTCCAAACTGTTCACTGACATACAAAAATGCAAGGTACTTGGGCACACAGCTCTCGGATCTCGTGGTGGAGCGGTAACAAACAGCAGTGAGGGTTCTACTTTTAGCAGGGGGGTACAAACACTCGGCGGGGATTTCCAGGTTTTGCTTTGTCGACTATAGCTAGCCGGCCCTGTCTTAGGCGAGCATAGCAGCTGTTTCCACACTCATGGGGTGACATCGTGATTCCTACACTGACGTCCTGTGACAAATCCCGGTTTTTTGCTCGGTCTGGACAAAATCGAGATTTAGTTTTGAGAGCTTTCTTTTCGCAATGTGAACAAGGGGCAGGTCTTAGATGCAATGGCTTGAATTCACTTGTATTTATTAGATTCTTTGCTCCCACCTGCAGGCAGGGAAAGCCCGCCACCGGAGACATCTCCTCTCTCTCTCTCCCTCCTTGCTCCTATCTTCTGTCCCGCTTTCTTTCATCTCGTCCTCTTGACGTGTAGATGTAACATACCGTGTTTGGCACTGTATAGTTGTGATCGTGCTGATGTGCTGTTAAACCCCAACACCACCAACAGCAGAAAGGAAATCACCAATCTGCGTAGAACAAATCCCATCACTGGACTAAGTACCCTCTCAGCGCGACACTTATCACCTCTTGTCTCCCATGCTTGATTGTCCCCGTGCGCCGTGGTGAGCACTGCAAAGCTGGGCCATCAGGAGTGAGGAGATGCTCGGACCAGGGACCAACTTACGCCAAGTCCTTGTCTGCAGGAGTGTTGATCTGTGAGCACTTGAACTGTTTCAGTCAGTCCCCCCGTCACCAAAGCACGCTGACTTCGTACTTACGGGAGAAGATTAGGCTTCCCTCATCTCCACCTTGCCGCACAGACGTAGGCACGTAATTGTAATACCCTAAATCATACTACACATAACGGCGCTAAATGTTAGGTCTTTAATGTGTCTGTATTTGTGTCGGGGTTTATCGACACCTGAGCACGATCACGACTATACATGATTTATTGTGCCAAACACGGTAAGATAAATTATGTTCATAAGTCAAAACGGCTGATCAAGTAGGAAAGTGAGCGGGACAGAAGACAGAAGCAAGGAGAAATAGAAGAGATGTCACGAACGTTGAGGGTGGCATTTCATGGGAAACATCACACCAATGGCGGGCTTTCACCGCCTGCAGGTGGGAGCAGAGATATATCCTAGGCTCTTTACAGATGAAATTAATGTATTCCATGGGAGTAGAATATTTCATTTCTGTTCCCGTACTGTTTAATACTGATGTTATGTTAGGTTACAGTAAGAGCTACAAACTCATAGATCTGTTCCCGGCGCACTGTTGTATTCCACCGTGTTGTCAAGGAAGTTGAGAGTCTGCATCACTTTATACCTACCAATGTTGAACAAACAGGCGTTCAGTATTAGTCAGCACCAGAGTTGCTAGGGATTCAAACTGAGTTCACAGACCGATGTGTGGTTTGTTGTTGCTGTTATTTTCCCGAGACCATTAAACAGTTGTCTCGGGAAATTGTCTCCTCCTGCGGGGGTCTGGGGTATATAAGTAAGTTCTTTGCACCCACCTGCAGGGGGTGAAAGCCTGTCGTCAGTGGGATATCTCCCATGGAGTGCCATCCTCGACATTCTGGGGGAGATATCTCTTCTCTCTCTCTTTGCTCCTGTCCTCTGTCCCGCTCTCTTTCCTCTCTTCTTTTTGACGTGTAAACGTATCTTATCGTGTTTGGCACAATTATAAATATAATGTGCTGAGATGCCGGTAAACGCGAAGACAAACAGACATACAAGAATTGTTTCATAACCTACTCTTGTTTTTCTCTCCAGCTATAAGAGGCTGAAGTGCGATGTCCGGCCCGGCTGTAGCAGCCACTTCACTCTCCCTCCTCCCCCCCCCCCCTTCCCCCCTCCCTTTCACCCTCTGCAGCCACTTGGCAGAACATCCTACTCCATGACACCATGACCACGTGACCAGGTCCAGCTGTTTAAGCTTGGTACACTCGGGCAAAACCAGCACACAAACCTACAACAAGAAACACAACGAGTACAACAAACCCCAGTGTTCCTCTCGCTGTTGGACACTGGCAGCTCGTGTGTTCGATTGATATCAAACAGTTATATGTATTCCTATAAATAGTTATCGAGACAAAAAAGTTCAAAATTAACTGCACCCGCTGAGCCAAACTGTTATGGGACCTACTTATTTCCCTTTGTCAACCAAGCGTTGCTTCCCTTGCTAGAATGTCACTAATACGATTATTGGAATTATGTTAATTCTCAACGTAGGTCCTGTCACAGACAGCTAGTTATCACATGTCATGTCCAGAGCCATAATTGTGCTGATGTGTCGTTAAACCCCGACACAACACAACACACTCATGTCCATGTCTATGCCCATATCCTGAAATGCAGCTATGTTAATGTCCAATACTGTATATTATTATGATAATGTCTGTGGTCGATTATGCATGCCGAAACCCATAATTAGAACCATCTCTGTATCACTATGTAGAATCGTTTAAGTGCAATAAATCGAATTAGGGGGGAACGCGGTGCCTCTGTGGTTTGGCGTCTGCTCATGCAGAAAACGGGCCGGGATCAACTCGCAGGTCCTGCATCAGGGGATGGAAGGACAACAGGATGGAAAACCCGCAATTTTTTTTCAGTGAGTCAACGGTCCCTTGGTTTTCTGTGGATAGGGAAGCCCGACGAGTAGCCTTCTCGGTTATAGGCGAATATATTTTGGAGATTCCATGTATACATTCTGTACGATGAAGAATCCCTGGCACTTGAGAATCGAAGAAAGAGTAGGCTGAGTGCCACCGTCGAAGCAAAATTTCCAAATTCCACATTTCCACCCACAAAAATGTTCACCAATATCAGGCAGCTACATAAATCGGAGATAATCCTATTTCTTAGGATGAAGAGGCTTACAATTAAAATTAAAAAAAAAAAAAAAGGAGTTACTTGATGTGATATGTGTTTCTCTGTGTGTTTACTCTGTGGTTGGTGACTGATTCACAAGACAGAGACACAGCACACCGTGTAACTCCTACTGCTGATTAATCATTGGCAATTAGCAGGTCTGACACAGAGAAGAAATTCCCGGCAGATGGTCAGTCTTAACAAGTGGCCGAGAATCTCGCCATCCACCATAACTGGGGAGATTACTGTATTCCAATTAACTGTAAATAGAATAGTTACTGTTACTATGATTATGACAATGTTGATGTTGTCTGAGTGTTTCAAATGGCAAATAAACTTCTTATTGGTGTTGTGTTCTTTACTGTAGCTTAAGAGTTAGGTTTAGGTTAGGTGTAGGGTAAGTTTAGGGATAGGGATACATTCTAATAGAATTAAATTTGCAAGCATAATCATGCAGTAATAGACATGTGCCATTTTCGGGACGTCCGTATTACAAGCTGACCGGGACCACACTTAGAAGGTAGTGCTGAGATCTATGATGTGATGGCTGTGACTCCCATGGCAGTTTGTGTGACCCGAGGGTTTCCCTCTAGAGTCCGTTCCGAGCATTGCCATGGCATTTCTTGGTGTGTGTCCGCACTGTGTGAGGGACAGCCTAAAAAACCGAACTTTACGAATTTTCTTCATATTTTAAGCAGAGAGTTAGTTAAGAGCTAGGCAGTGTTAATTCAGTAAGACAGACTGGAATGTTCATCATCAGCTGAAAGAGCACGAGTTTGAACTGCAAAATGGATAGGTCTACTTGGCCCACATTGCTCAACTGGTTTTGTTCTCTCACGGAGGCCCGAGGTTTATAAGCAGGTTCTCTGCTGCCACCTGCAGGCGGTATAAGTCCGCTATCTGTGCGATGTCTCCCATGGAATGTCTTCCTCGAAGTTTTAGGAGAGACATCTCTTCTCTCTCTTCTGTCTTCAGTCCCACTTTCTTTCCTCTCTTCTTCTTGACGTATAAACGTATCTTACCGTATATGACACAATGTAGCCGTAGTCGTGCTGATATGTCGTTAAACGTCAACCCAAACAAACAATCAACTGCTTTCCGTTTGCAAAATGATAGAATAGAACTAGGCGATGATCATTGGCAGAGAGAGGGGGAAAAAACGGCCGAGGTGGGAGGGGAGGGGGGGCAATGTTGACAGGTCAGTTACCCAGAAATCAGTGGATATTCTAAAGTTTGATTACATTTAGGAATACGACGTCAGAGACGTTGAGTTAACCCTTTCACTTCCAGATGCCCCATACACCAATCTTTTTGCACTCTTTGTGAGGGAACTGATGATCCTCGCTACGTATAGAGAACCAGATCTCCGTACTGATTGACGGATTTGTTTCATGAAATAGATCTAGATTGCAGAAAGTGGATGTCGGGATTTAAAACAATTAAATTTGGAATTCTAAAGAGCGGCATATACTGGCAGTTAATGGGTCAGAATGTTTGAGGGGAGAGGCCATACCTCAGGCCTGCCTGCTCACCCCGTGTCTGTGTGAGCACTTTGGTGTTCTCATGGCCATTGGCTCAGCCTGAGCTGTGTGGGGAGTGAGACGCCGGTGTGCTGTGTGCATCTGACTGCATTTTGTGAGCTGACCTTTTGATCCTGATGTGACTAGCATATCTATAGTGTCTGTGTCTGTGGATGTCAGGATCATTTGACCTGGTCACCCAGAATTTGTAGATGAACGTTTTAGCTTATTTCCTATTATTACTTGAAAAGCATTTCCTCGAACATGAGGCGCCTCTCTCTCTCTCTCTCTCTCTCTGTCTCTCTCTCTGGAGAGAGAAGTATGTAGTCAGATTTGTGCACAAGGAATTATGGTAAATCTACCAGCTAGGGACATTCGTCCAGTAGAGACACTCACTTCCCCCTGTCTCTCTCCCACTCCCAGCTCACTCAGTCACTGTGGGCGCCTCCGCGGAGGCCCGGGGGTATTTAAATAGGTTCTTTGCTCCCACCTGCAGGCGATGAATGCTCACCATCGGTGGGATGTCTCTCATTGAATACCCTCCTCGACGTTCAGGAAGTGACATCTTTTCTCTCTCTCTCTCTCTCTCTCTCTTTTCTCCTGTCCTCTGTGCTGCTCTCCTTTCTCTTCTCTTGGCGTGTAAACGTATCTTTCCATGGCGCAATAAAATATAGCATATCTGTGATCGTGCTGGTGTGCCGTTAAACCCTAACAAACAAACAAACAAACAACAGTGAGCAAGTAATCGCCCACATAAAGACAACAGCTACACTCAGCCCACCCTACTGCCCTACATAAAAAATTGCACACTCAGCCAGCTTGGTGTGGAAGGGAAGAAGGAGCGGGGGAGATGGAGGAGGGGCTTGTTTCACTGACTGATAACTGCTTCCTAAATAAGTTGGTCTATTTTAAAACCTCATTTGTCATCGGTCCGGTACCGGCCAGATAGCAGCAGCTCCTGTGTGTTACCTGTTTGGTTATGTGTTTGATTACTGATCGACGTTTTTCATCGATCACAGCGTGATCTAAAAGTACCGCATGTCCAGGCCAAAGTTGTTTTGTGAGAAAATCGTATCGTAGTGGTTTAACCAGACCAGGCGGGATATGGTCAGAAACACCAGGAACAGAGAAATAGTGGGAACAACACATGTCTGTCCTCAGCTACCTTCAGAAGCAAACAGTCAGGAGGTTGGGACATCTGACACGCCCACCAGCTTGTCAGTGAAGCTTACGTCGAAAGAATATCGGGGCACAAGGCAAAAGGAAGACCAAGGAAGACATGGATCGAGGATGTGACAGAAACCCTGAGGACCCACAACATCCCACCCAGCCAGACCGTCCAGCTTGTCAGAGACCGAAAGCTCTTTCTCCCTTCAACACCCTGGACGGTACAAGAGGACAGAGATACAAGAGAGAAGTGATATTTCAATACAAGGCAATTTGTAGACAAAACTGAAGAAAAAAATGGAAAAGGCACAGCTTGAATTTACTGACGACTCAAAATTGCTGGAAATGCAGTCATTAAATATGACAATTTAGCTGAACTTGACCACAGTTCTGTCGTCGGTTACTGATCAACTGGTAAAGCAACATGACACAGGTAACCACATGCAGAAACTTTGTTCAGTGTTACCTTTGTATCTGATTGTTTTCCCTTTGTTGAACATGGATTTTCTATTAGTATGTACACCAAAGATAACCTTCGAACGGATATTGTCCAGTTTCCCCACTGTACTAAACGGTCGCTGTGGAACCATAACATGACTATAAAATTATCCTGGCGACATAGATCTGTGGTGGCGACACGCCGGTGTCAGACTCAGACCATTATTATCTTTCACCTTTGTCGGTGAAAAAATCTGGCAGTGCGGATTTTGAATTATTTACGACATGCCATATAGGCCTTACGTTAACCCGAGGAGGCTGCTGGCGATTATTTGAGCTGGAAAACAATTAGGCTGAGAAATTTAGTTAGTTACTTGTGGTTGAACTGGAAAAAATATATATATGAGAAAGAAAGAAAGAAGTGGCTGGGGGGGGGGGGGGGAGAAGGGGATGAGAACAGGATATAATTACTGTTGAAGGGAAAAAAT
>JBCAUA010092116.1:0-40414 GCA_038406235.1 Peronia verruculata
GGCTGTTTTCATGCGTTTCCATGGCAACCATGAAGATTTTTCACGAAAAACTACCCTAGAGTAAATGAGGAACACACCTTCAATACATTTACAGCATTAAAAGATTGTCCAACTCAAAAATGTGGATTTTGGATTTCACTGCCGACCTTGGCCTTAATAATGAGTGGAAGGGACAAAGTTATACCAATAATAAAGAGCCAATAGCATGACTGGCTTTCAGACCATTTTCAGTGAGAGGACCTTTGGTGTCATCTGATGGTATCATCGGGTACAGTGTTAGCCCGACGCAATCATCAATGACACCGACAGGGTAATTCTTACCTATTTGTGCTGACCTTCCTCAGCCCTCCGGACTTTCAGGATTCTCATGCTGTTGGATTCTGTAATGCTACCAAGGAGAGAAGCCAGCAGACTTCCTCTTTTTTCCTTTTGCCTCAGAATTGCCTTGAAAAACAGTCTTTATAAAGTCTTTGACATGAACCAGAAAAATGTTTCTGATCATCTCTTTCCCGGAACATATTTATCATTCAGCTCTGACTATTTCTGATGGTCCACATTATGACTTGATTACGGTAGTTCAAACTGATATTTTTATACCATAGCCAAATAAAATCATTACCTCAGGGCAGGCAGAAGCTGTTGCTTGGACAGTAGCACTTCAATTATCTCCTCATTTGCAGTCTGAATTCTCTGTTAGAACAAATAAAACACTAATATAAGTACGTTTACAGTGTAAGTTTATCAAATGTTCAGCAAATCCAAGTCACAATTATCTTTAACTTATAAAATAAGCTTTACTTCATTATTCACCAACAAAAAGTCCTTTTCATCACTGATACTAATCATCACTGAGTAACATAAATTAATGCTACATGCTCAATATAATATATTATCACAAATAGCACCAGAACGTGGCATAAGGAGCCTTCAAGAAGCATTGTTTGAGGTAATTTTATCAAATGCCAGTGCAAGAATTTTGTTTTCTTCTGCCAGATGACGCAATTTCCTCTGATGTTACTCCCAGTACAGAGAAGAGAAAGAATGTTAAATTGACTTACATTTACTTCTTGTATCCAATTCTAAATGTTTTTGAAATGAAGAAAGAACATATTGCTCTCAATCTAACCTCTAGGCTCAGCTAAATAGCAGCTTGAAACTTTTACTGTGTTATTATAAAGCTACAGAAAACTAACAAAATCACTGCTGAAGTTCTGAAGCTTTCTCCAGATCAGGCTCACTGATGCCTTATTCTTTCCCATACACTTTCATAAGATCATGCTTTGTGTGAAAAAGTATCCCACTCTAACAAACATATGAAAGAATACAAATTGCAAAACTAATCAACCAGCACTCCTTTTAATGTCTCAGCTTATAAAGGATTCTTTATCAGTAACATCAGGATAAAAAAATCAGTGATCAAAATCAATACAGTCTGGTATCAGAAATCCAGTTCAGATTTTAATAAAAAAAAAATAATAATAATAATTAAAAAAAAAAAAAAAAAACATAACATGATAAGCAATTCTGAACCCAGAATAAGTCTAGGAGTTGTATCACAAATTCTCATACTTATCACAAATTTCCATATTTTTCTTTTTTTTTTTGGGGGGGGGGGGGTGTCCCTCATATAGATTTGCTCACAGATATCACAGACCTTGAGCATATCCAGGGCCAGCTGATGTGCCGGGGTGTACACAGATTCCAATGATAACATCAGACAAGCCTGGGCAAGAAAAAAAAAAACAAAAAACAGCAAGAATAATGATGTTATATAAGAGATGCACAGATGCCACTATTAAAATTTACAAATGCTAACCTCAGTACAGCCTCTGTGTCTTGCCTTGAGCTGAATTGTTTCACATTAATTTTTGTTTTCTTATTCACCCTCTTGAGTGCCAGGATGACCTACCTACTTAGATAGCTATCTACCTGGATATCCAGTCATTCATCCACCCATTAGTCTATCCATCCAACACAACCTCACCCACCCACTAACATTCTACCTTATCTCCTTCCTCTTGCTCTCTTTCTATCATTCTAGCTACAGTAACTGAGATATTCTTCGTAACAGTGACTAAAATAGTAGCTGCTATCAGGGCTTTGTAAATTTTAAAAATGATACTAACCAATCCCCACTGAATAAAAGAAAGAAAAAAATAAAGACACACTCATACAAAATTCTTTATTCTCTCGTATTCTGAGATGAGACTGAAGTACTCATCCTGTTTATTCATCTGGACAGGTTAAATAAAAAAATTAACCACATCTCTTATCACTGAGAAATGGATTACCATGAGATCTGTCACACTTTAATGTACAATTTCAAACTATAGTTATGATGTTCATCCATGGCAGGCGATGAGGACCTCCTTCTATGATGGGATTGGGATTGGGTGTGTCCTGCGATGGCCAGTGACACCAATTTGGGCATTGATATATTTCCCACATAATGGGCAGGCGTGGAGGGTGACTGCAATTGGTGTGATTGCCGCTCATGCTTTACTATGGTGGACATGAAGCAAAGTGCGTGTTGAGGTCAGCTGATTACAAATACGTTGAACTCTTGATATGAGTTAATCAGAGGCTTATCTCCTTTTGATGTGAGATGTACCAACATAGTGTATTACAACATGCCAAATTAAGTGTATCTCTCACTATCTGTGTGTTGATAAGAAAACAATGTATGATGAGAATAACACTAACCAGAGGTTTGGAATCACTGAGCACGTGGTACTGCAGGAACTGGTGCAGCTGATAGAAACAGTTGTTGTGGACCAGAATGTTGATGATGAGCTCATACAGGTAGTGCTGAAACAGTGGAACAAACTAATTGTCTCAAGTAAGATTTACAACAGCACTCATTCCATTACAAACTTGTGTTGCAATTATGCACCTACAATCATTTTTATGCTAAACGAATTAAATTGTTTATTATCACTCACCTTTTGAAATGAAATTATTGATGATCAGTTCAAACGATAGTCGTGAAACAGTGGAAAACATTAGCATTGTCAATTAACATATAAGACAGTGTCCTTTACACACTTGAAGTGACACAATGCAGCTTTATTTTGCCCAACCCATATAATACATACCTAGTCCATTCACCTATTGAACAGAAATATTCATTAAAAAAAAAAAAAAAAGGAACGATGCATTGATCCAGTATCCATAAAGCAAACGTAAGTGTTCTTTAAGTATATTGATTATGATTGGGTGATTTGTCGTGAAAAGTTAATGACCTGGGCTCTGTTAGTGCCATCTGTAAACAACTTCACAAATAATATCAACAGCATTGTGTTTTCCAGAACAAGCTGGTAATTACCAGAACAATGGGTTATGACTGAAGAGATCATTTTACCTGAACAGGTATGCCATATTGGTTCAGAGAACGGATGTATTCAATCAGCACAGCCACCATGAACTTGTACTTGATGTCCTGGGATAAGAAGATAAGTATTTTTTTTTTTTTTTCAAGAAACCACCACACTCAAACCTTGCATCAATACAGCATACTACATGATCATATTTCATCTAAACCACAATGTGATACACTGTTCTCACAATCAGCTATGTTGAACAAGTATAAATGATGTGGTAAGAAGACAAAAAAAAAATACTTATTATATTCAGTACTATCAAATGATGACAACTGATGACTAAAAATAATATTTATTTAAATAATAATAATGATAATTTGCGTTCCTTTTCACATACTAGCAAAAAATCTGTATGTGCTCATAATGTTTGAAAAGTTCCTAGCTCTATTATTTTACTCTCTTGTCATTTTTACATAGATATACTTCCTCAGGACTCATAGAGGCGTTAGATTTGTTTCAGCATAATGCAAAAATCTGGATTTGAATTGTATCAGAATTACTACTGATCTCTGCTGTTCTCATTTCAGATGTAAAGTGCTGACATGGAGCTTCCCTTTACATGAACAGACACAGGAACTACACAATCAGAGCAAATCTTTCTGCAGCCAACAAAAGAATACCTTATACTCCTCAAACACTGAGAACACATGGGTAAACATGTCTGACTGATCAATCACCACCTTCTTGGCTGTATATGTGCCAGAGGCCTCTACCTGCAAGAAGACAGTCCACATATCATTTAAAATCCCTTGAGCAAATCAGTACATATTATTATGTAACAAGTTCATCAATTCATCATTCATAGCATATATGTTTTACTATTCTCATGTACATAGTAAGGACTGAAATGTTCATTGGTGCAGAGATTCTTTTAATCTACTCCTCATTGACAAAAATTCAAATTCTTATAAAGCAATCATTATTTTTTGTTTTCTTGTTTAGACATTTATATGATTTAAGTTTCCCATGCTCACTTACAAAATCCTTGTGATGAGAAATTGAAATGGGACATAGAGGGTATCTAAAGTGTAGTCACAGACCTATCTTATAATGTTAATAAAAAAGAATTCAAATGAGTGATATGAAATCAAATCTAATGATCATATAAACATGGCAAAAAATGGTCACAGATTATTTCATAGCTGTAATAACAAAGATGTATAATTAGTTCCATAAAACAAATAAAATTAAATGAAAGCCTGAGGAAAAGTGGACAGAGTTCACTGTGGTAATTCAAGAGAAATTAATCAGCCACACAAACAAAATGTTGTCAACATAAAAGCAATGGAATAAATTTAACTGCACTATCTCACTGCAATAATAATATTGCAAACCATCTCTTCAGTTATACAAAGTATGATAGAAAAAAAAAAAGCAAGCTAAAATGCTTCAAGTAACCCATCATCTCCACAAAGCTGCACCATATGCCAAATTCACAATATGCATCTACTTTCTATAAAGACCACAGATGCTTCAATCCCAGATGTAGCAATGCACTGTATACTATTTTTTCAACAAAACATTTACAGAGCTTCTTTGATCTGTTCACCAGGAATGAACAATAAAACAGTTAAATGCTCCTATCTTACCAATAAATATTATTACAGTAATATGAAGAGACAATTAATCTCTACTAAAGAATCCATCATCAGTTATATTCTTTGTGGAAATAAAAACCACTAACTCAAAAAAAAAAAAAAAAAGCAAAAGCAAAGAAAGCCAAGTTAAAAAAACTGAGTTATCAGGTTAACCAAATCAAGCTTGTGAAATGAAGAAACTGCATGCACAGAACAGGGGTGATGGATGACACCTAATAAGTTTGTCCATCCTAATGCTGAAAAGAACAAAGATGATATTTACAACAACATGAGTTGCAGACTTAGCATTCACTATTTTTCCACTATTTTTCAGGCTTGCTATAATCCATCCTCAGTAGATCTCACAATCTCATATGCATCCAAACAACAATTGAGAAATGAATGGTACTAGACAATTAAAGCCATTCAATCAGAATTCTACAAAATAATAAGATGAATTTGAGACACAAATGAATATATGGAATGGAACACCTTTTACCATAGGAAGCCAACAACATCCAAATTTCAGTAAATAAAAGTCTTTGCATCTTCACAACCAAAGTACATCAAGGTTGTTTGGTTTTTTATTTAAATCAGTAACTATCATGTGTTGGAACTGTATTTCAATTTCTACCATGTAAATTACAATTGCTTCTGTGAGAAAAAAAATAAGGCGGTGAACAGTATCTTATAAGGTAAGGCTGCACTGAGAAGACCAGGAAAGGTGAGGAGAATAACTGATGGACAATTGATGACAACATGGGGCATACAAATGAGCTAATCTGAAGACAGGTCTGAATATAAGCAGGATTGCAACAAGCTAGAGAAGGACAAGTTAGAGAAGGAAAACTGATCGAAATTAAACACTGAAATAACTTACGAGACGAGGACAAAAGAATTATGATATACAGAGGACTTCAAAATTATTTTCACTACATCTGTAGAGGAAACTACCATTTCTTTTTCAAGTTTTGATTGCTATCTGTGCACGTATAACTATCATGAGAATTATATTTGTTTCTCTTTTTGTTTTCTTGTTTCACTTTAATTCTCTTTTTCTTTTATGTTCATGTAAAGTTTAAAATCTTCATTTCAATCATTTTTTTTTTACACTCCTGAGGCATGAATGAGGAAATGAATATGAAATTAAAGGATGGAGGCAAGGAAGGGAGTAATTCAGAACCAGAACAAATCCTGGTATGGCATAATAAGAAGATTTAAACTCCACAAAGCTGAACTGCCATGTGAAAAAAACAAATATATAACTAATAAACAAAAGAATACACACAAAAAAATAAAACCAGTGTTACCATCATCTAAATTGTAAAAACAATTTTTACTACTGATGTGGGTCTACCTTTGCAATTATCTCATTTAGAGTTACTGATCCTAGAGCAGAGGAGATTGATTATCAGCTAGCTGTAGATATTGACATATTATAACTTTTACTCTCTTGTTAACCAAATGGCAGAATTCAAAATATTACTTCGACACCAAAAAGAAATAGTAAACTTAAAACTACTGCAATACCACTTCAAAAGATATCTCCATGACAAGTACTTACTGCATGCAGGATGAGGGAAGAACAAGGCCACGTGCAACACCGAGAAATGTTAGAAAAAAGTTAGTGTACATACTGCAGCCCCGGGCATGCCCAGTACCTCAGCGTCCTGGTACTGTCGGTAGTTAGCGTTGAGCAGGTCGTAACATCTGGCCAGGGTCTGGAGGTTGGCCTGTTTGCCTGGCACCAGCATCTGGTTACACACTGACAGGAGAACACTCTTGCTGTCGCTGCGGTAGAGCAAAAACTGGATCAGCTTGATCTGGCAAATAAACAATAAATGAATAAATAGATAATGATGGTTTATATTTTTGGTTTCATGAAAATTTGTACACAAGGAACAAGAAAAAGCATACTGGAAGAATTAGGAAGTTTCAGTTTCTACCATAACAAAAGGAAGAAAATTAAAGTATATATGCTATGCCCTATGGAACCAAGACAAAGATTTTACGAAGACTGTTTTTTAAGGCCAGACTAAGCTAGAAAAGAAAAACAGACAGACCATCAGCTTCTCTCATTCGCAAAAATCACTCAAACCTGAAATTGAAAATCCATGATATAAGCAGAGGTGGTGAAACTTGGAATCAATAGAGAATTATTCTATTGGTGTCATTAACTGCCGTGACAAAGCGACATCCAATGATGATTCCAACAGATGACAGGGGCCCTTCAATTATCGTACATTTTTAAAAACAAAGTTAGGAGCCAGGGGAAATCTTTGACCTTAGTGGACTGAGCAACGGAACATGTAAAGTCAATCTAGCAATCAAAGAAGGTGACGAAAAGGCTCACATAACAACATGAGATTAGGAAGGTTCACTAAACAAAATAATGTAGACCAGTTTCTTGCTGGTTCTAGTTGTTCAAAACACAAATATGGTTTTAACTGAAGATACAGACAATGAAAACTGACATGTGCCTATATATATGATAAGAAACATTTATAACAGGACCGCTTATAACAGGAAATCACTTATAACAGGAGCATCGCTAGTCCCCATGTCCACTCCATATTTGGCATTTAGTCAAATATTATCTCGTGACAGTCGAATCGCTTATAACAGGATGTCTGTACCGCTAAGCACACACAAGAGCCTGACAAGGACGTAGAATGCCGAAAATTTGTACGAGATGACACAACTCAGCAGCGAAGCGCTTTGGCAACAGAATTCTCTCTTCATTTCTTATACGCACACAATATAGTCCATCTGTATGCCTGCGACCTAGTGGAACTTTGAAACTGCCCGAGGCACATAAGTGGGTCAAGTACACTACGAAGTTGATCGCTTGACCACTATTACTTCATCTGATCTGTTCACTGGATGCGCCATATGGTGGAGAGAGGGGTGGGTAGTGGCCAATGAGACCAACCAAATGGCTTGAGGTTGGGAAAAGAGAGGGGTGGCTCATCCATAATTCATATGATAAACAAAACAGGCCCAGTCAGCCAATCAACAATGAAAAATGATGAATACTGACAAGAGCAGCTACTTTTGTTTACATTGTGCAGTGTTAACATTGCACTGTTTCAATTGCTGTATGATGTGGACTAGGCAAGATTTATTCCCATCGCGCATTATATCCCTTCGACAACTTTCCTACTCCCGACATCATCATAGTGATTATTGCCTTTCACCCCAGTTCCATACCAATGCACGCAAGAGATGGAGCATGAAGGGGCTGGTACAGTTAGAGAAGGGGAAAAATGGGTGAGTTAATATGATCCCCTTGATCTTTCAGTGTGCTCAGGCTGGGTTACACTCCGCACCATTATTGGGGACAGCAATGGGGAAGACTCAGACTAGAGGCCAGTGAAGTGTTGTGTGTTAGATATCCACATGGTCAGTTCCTCTGTAAGACTTTTTACTATTAATGCTAGTACATGAACATACTGTGACTTTTAATATAATGTATCATGTTAATATACTCTTTTCATCACCACTATGGTTTTTCCTGAATCACACGAAAGTAAAAGAATTCAATGAAGGGAAACTATCCATGAATAAAAAATGTCTCCTATGATCAGGCAATAGGCTAGCAATATTCTATTATTCTAATTCATTTTATGTTGGTTATAACAGGATCCACAAATAAGAGGACTTTTCTTTGGTCCCAGCAATCCTGTTTTATCAGGTTTTCATTGTACATAAACACTCTGCACACACACAAACATTCTACTCCTTCCTAGAAAGAAAATTGGCTCCAGAATATATCTGCTGAATCTGCCACAGATTTGTCAAAATTTCTTCAATAGCTTATTAGTCACAGGTATGGGACTAATCTGTTTTCATTTCCTAAACTATGCAACAAATTAGGAAAAAAAAATTAAAAATTCAAAACTGAGTTTCTTACCTTGTCTGGGAACATGGTAACAAGGGGCTTCAGATTTAACTGCAGAGTCCACAAACATCCTGGGTGAAAAAAAATTCAATGTAAAAGCTTCTGGTTATTACTCTGTCATACAGAATCAAAACCAGTTGTGCTTCTTTAAATGATCCTCTTCAAACAATATGGAGCAATATTTATATAGCCACCTGGCCTTATTCCAAACAAATTAAAAGACAACTGTCCATTATTTGAAAATAAAATAATCAAAGATTTTTTATTCTGTCAGTACATTATGGACACTCTTTCTTGTTTTTAAAATTTTATTCTATTTTTCACAAAAAATTATATCAAGATAAAAGGAACATTAAAGACATAAACAGTCAAAATATATCTGAGAGACAATTAAACAAGTAAGAGTAAAAAAAGTATGAACTCGATTTTTGTTTTCACCACTGGAAGAAATAAGTCCTAATCCCTTTTCCTGACTATTTACACATTCTTAATTATATGTCAACTAATTCGATGTCTTGGCTCAGTGCTGGCGGACAGAGACATTTTCAAATAACAAATACTATTTACTAATTTATTAATATGCATTAATATTATTGCCAAATTTTCTGCAAATATTTTCTCATTTCAGCTGCAGAGTGATTCTCTATTTTTGCAAACATTAACCTGTTTATTTGAATACATTCATGCTTGCTCTGATGGAAAGGATCAGAAACATTTTATCTCTTTGGACAGCTGAAAGATTAAGATGTTGATGGAAAGGGCCTCTATTCTGAGTGATCAACCTGTCAACAGCCTCAAGGTATTTGAAGGCATGTCTTAGCAGTTTTATTCCACTGATATCAAAGCAATCCTGTCACACTTACCCAGCATAGCGTCAATGACTATATCTGGTTGAAAGACAATCCAATTTGCTGAATCTTGAACAGGTTAAGAAAAGTATCAAGGGCTGAAAATGGTTCCATTTAACAACTATGAAAAAACTAGTGTGCTAAACACAAACATGATGATGAAAGAAGTTCCAATAAAAATAAACCTAAATAAAATAAAATTTTAAAAAAAAATAAATGAATAAAATAAAAAATAAATTAAAATAAAAACAACACCATAAGGAATATTAAAAATGATGAAAATAATAAATGAAACAGAATCATCAAACAAATACAAGCAAACAACAAATGGGTTGAGTCTTCTGGTCAACAGTTTGACTTGGTGTTATCAACTGCAAAACCACCATCCCTTAACACAACAGCAATTAGCAGCCAGTGGTATTTCAAAGGAACAATCAACATAAATGTTTATCTGCTAACTATGTCAATTTTATCTCTGATTTAATCGTAATAACAAGACTGGCTTTTTCAAAAAACTCATAATTTCTGCTCCACACCATTCTATATGTTGTGCTAGCATCATCCTCTAGGACTGAGCAATGAATATACAAAATGATAAATGACAGTACCATCTTTTATACAGCTGAGTTTCTACATCATTTCTATGAGGTCAATAACTTGGTGCAAACTAAGCACCGGTCTGCATTCTACACCACAAGTGAGTGTGTTCCAGGAATGTTTTCTCAAATTAAACACTTCAGGCATTCTAAGTTATGAATGTTTTGAAGCCATTTCCAAGAAGAGATCAAATTTGACACTGTGGCTATTTAGGATTAAACCCGAGGTAGACCAAAAATATAAATATAATAAATCAATGCATATTATTTAACGTGCTTCATCAGTGCATGAATGTCACTTGGATGGATGGAAGGATTGACGGACGGATGGATGGATGGATGGAAGGATGGCTTCCTTCGGTCATAAATACACCCTCAAGGCCCAAAGAAGCATTTCCTTTCATGGCTGTAGAGGCCAATGTAGGAGAGACATTTCCTGCCCCAAGAACTACAGATGAACATCACTTCCCACTTTGATATTAATGAGTGCGTTTTTCCAAAGGATACAAAGTTCACAGTTGTATTCAGTTTTGTCTGTCCCTGCTTGCATATTCACAGCTAAAAATTGCCAAAAAAAAGAGAGATGAAACAAAATCAAATTAAATACATTTACTTGTTACATGTAATTTATTCGTGTATTCCCTCCTGTCTCTCTGCCTCTTTCTCTGTATGTCTGTCAATCTATCTTCTCTATCTGTTTGTCTCTACATCTATAACTATTTACATGCACAAACCACTTGAAGTCAGAAACTGCTTCTGCTTTGTCACAATTAAGTCATGTTGTTAAAAAAACAGCTGATGTTCGATTCAAGTTTCAACTGTAAACTTTAGTTTTAATTTTTATTCTTAAGTAGGTCATGTTCTAACCAAGACATGGAGAAAATACTCGAAAACACTCATTGAAATTGATACCACAGCAGATGTCCTGACTGACTAGCAAAATATAAACGAGTCACAGAACTTACATGGCAGTAACAATTTGAACGGGCGGATGCCCAGAGGAGACAAGACAGGGTCGTAAAAGGTGACATATCCGTCAGATCTGTCAGGCAGCTTGATGTCAAATATCACAGATGTCTGCATGATAGACAAAAAGACAAAAAAAAAAAAAAAAAAGGAATCAAGTGAAACTGAAATTATTAACATTTTCTCAAGCTTTCCAAAAAAAAAAAAAAAATCTGAATCCTCCGATCTTCTTTTCAAATGAGGATGCAATCATTATCCAGTTGTGATCACAGGGATCCTTGAGTGTCTCGACAATTTACTCTTTGGCCCAAACATGGCCCTGTTTCTTCTCTTGCGGTGTTTAATGCTTCTAGTTCCAACGCAGGCTCAAGTAAATACTTAGCCAAAACATCTAAACTACTTAATACCCTGAGTCCTGCTTAACTGGCTATGATTACGATATTATATAAAAAAATCGAAGCGAAATATCTCTTATATCTTATAATTACTGTCAATCTAGAATTTGTATTGCACTAATGCTTCATATTTCTTTTCTATCTAAAATTTCCACTGTACTAATGATCTTATTCACAGTGAAGCTGTAACAAAGTTGTGAGTTTTTTTTTTTTTTGGTCAATTGGTTACTCATGACAGTTTTTGAAATTGACATTTTCCCTTCCTAACCCAAAAGAGGAAAACGTACATTTTTAATTAAATGGCACAAGGTATAAATTAAAGCCACTCTTGAGTGAGAAAAAGAAAAACATCAATAAAAAAAATGTCATTTGTAATGTGAGTGAACAACGGACCAAAACTCACACTCACAACTTTTTATCACAGCCTCATGTATGCTGATTTACAAAGTAGTATAAAACATCCTGCTTTACACTGACTGGCTGACAGCAAAATACATAGGCCAGTGGAAAAGTTTTTGAAGTATGATAAAGAAGAAAAAAAAATCAAACCTAATTTCAGTAGGGGATTCAAATAAACGATGAAACACACTGGCATGACATGAAAGCTTTTTCAGTGCATTATCCTCACTTCTTTGCAGGTAAGAATTTAATAATTAAGAAAGTTGTCTATGTACTTTCTCAAAACACTTAGTGTAGTTGATACCATGCATCTTCACTAGTTAAAAAAAAAAAAAAAAAAGAAACAGTTCATATCAATTGTCTAGAAGATAGTGTTATATTTGAAACTGACACGTTTAAAACTAACATAATCCTGATGATCAATTCTCACAATGGCAGTATTTCATGATTATTTCCTTTTTAAACAAATCAAAAACTCTTCCTATACAATAAGTAAATCATTTAATGAACATTTTCTTTCACGCACAGCAAACTCTATTTACATTATATATGTTTTCTTTCTTTATTTTTCTTTATTACTTTTCCTGATTGAGAGGCAAGTGGGCTAAAAAAAAAATTGGCCAGTGATATCAGTTTGCTTAATTAACAATATTAGGTTCTTCATATTATTTATTGCCTTTTTCCAGGTATTTGATTAGTTGCCGGTAGATAGTCATTTTAATTTTAAGACATATTTATAAAATGACAGAACTTCATAAAAAACATCTAGATACACAAAAGATAGACTGTCAACTGCTAACTAAGTCAAAATATTAAAAAAAAAAAAAAAACAAAAGAAAACAAAAACAAAAAAAAAAAAAACAGACAAACAACAAGAATGAAGAATTTAATACCATGGAAATTCATCATTAGAATTATCATGAAATGACATTTCCATATACCTTTGATGCTTGATGATGAACCATGATCAGATTGTCCACTATATTGATAGCAAAGCGGCCACTCATGTCCAGTTTAAGTACACCGGTCTTACGAGCTGGACTTTCCCTGAAAACCACAACAAGAGAAAAGCATTTCAATATTCACAGTACTGTAAGATTATTTAATCACAAACTTCTCACTTTCCTTGGAGTTTCAGTGTCAGCTGGTTGTAGCAGATGTCAAAATCTGATCCAAACTAAATTATTTTAAATTAGTTTTCTTTTATCTTCTGAAGGAAATATAATGAGTTTCCCAAATGCCAATAAATCAGATCAAACAAACATAAAATGTGAATTCATGAAATACTAGACATCAAAAGTAATATTATATACTAAATTTAGAAAAACAGGATGCAACCACAGATGAAATGTATAAATAACGTGAAAAACTAGAAGAAAACCAAGAGGCTATGATATAAATAGTTAACTACAGTTAAATGATCATCATAATCACCAGTTACCATCATTGCCCCATAAACATAAAAGATAAGTTTGCAATTTAAATGATAAAAGCATAAAAAGTTTCAGCACAAAAATTATCATACTTTCTCATGCCTAGCTTTCAAAAAGCCTGTTAGTATAAGAAATAACTGACTAAAACAATTCTGCTGTATGCTGTAAAAAAAAGAGCATAGTAGCAACATAGCTTTCATTATGTACTACAATGTATGGAAAAAGAATAAAGATATTTTGTCAACAAGACAGACATCAGAAGTAAACAGCAAACCAAAGACCAGCTTGTCATGGCCTCTGCCATACCTCAACAGGACCTGAGCATTTAACATAGGTTTGACTTACCTTTGTATCTGGTACAGCACAATCTCAGCTCCAGTCGATGCATTGGGTGGATGTCGCAACACTACAACATACACATTCTCATATCTGCAAAAGGAAATGACACACCAAAATCTGCTTCATCCCCTACAGCCCAGAGCAAACATACTTGATATATGGTTAGATATGGCCTCAAAAAAAAAAAAAAAAACCTGACAGATGAGATTATATTGGATTTTTTTTTTCCAGAGGAAAATGGTTTCAGAGCACAGGCTTTCAATTCTGACTAGTAATAAGATCAGCAAAACTATCTCATACAAGGTGTGAAATTTTACCAATGTCTTTAGCTAAAATTATCTGTCTGTCTAAATATGACTTAACTGTCTATGTAAAACAAAAAAACTGTGTATATCATAAAGAGATGGGAAAAAAAATTTGCATCTTCACCACTGTTGTCAGCTGGACAGGATCAAAAGATATATTTTCATATACTAAATCCATTATCATAAAGACATTTACATAAAATTAATATCCAGCTTATCTGTTTATTTTATTATTATTATTTTTTTTCCTACTAGTTTCTATTGCAGAGCAGTTTGATCTGTGTCTTTACTGACTGTTAGGTTATGTGGACACTCACATTGTTGCTAGGGTGACATCTCTGTCCAGTAGAGAAAGTTTCTGAGGCTTAGGTACCACAGGTAAATCCACTTCAAATTTTGGCAGCCGTGTTATCACTCCAGGTTGCTGATTTTACAAAACATAATGTAGTATAAATGTAACAATAATGATATAATGAAACACCTATTAATGAGTATTTAAAACTACCGTAATTAATATGACAAACCACAATGTGACAAACCACAATGATGTGATGGTTTAAATCTCTCTATAGAAGTTTCTACCTTTCACTTTACATTGTTTCATCAATACCAAATTTCAGAAAAAACAATTTCATCAAACTCAAAGTGACTATTGGAAATTTGATTTGGAATAAAAAATTCTTTATGGCATGTATTCTCTTGATATGCAGTAACATAGAATGGATATATTCTCTACCTACCTTGAACTGGAATGGCTGCAATGTGTTGCCCAAGGTGCCAGAGGATATTAGCAATAAACTGCTGGATGCCTGGATTATGCAAAGAAAATAATACAAAATCAAATATTCAAAAGCAGAACAAAAAATATATTTCATTGTGAGAAAGTGTGAATCTATTACAAATCTACTATCATGAGACAATTATATCTGAACAGAAAAAACAAACCCAAAGAAGCCAAACATACAAGCCTGATAGAGTCTAGTTCTTAAAATCTAAATGTCCTTGTTGGTCCACAAACACCTTCAGTGCAAATGCATTTAGCTAGTTTTTGATAAAAAATTTATGTCAGTTATTAGCACTGGAATTTCACAAAGTCCCCTGAAATCTCTCTGTTTCAATCATTTATCAATATCACGTGTCACATAACCAGTGTAAGGGGTCTCATGTCAGTTTTTCAATTTTACACATGAGGCATAACATGATGAAATCACACATTCATCAAGCTGAGGCGAAGGCAGAAATCATGATTTTTTTTTCAATAGTGAGTGAATTTTCAAGACATTTTATCTTTTTAAATAAAATTCTTCGATGTCTATTAAAAAATGTATTTCAGAGTTAAATTTGTCAATTTATATTGAGTAAACGTTCAAAAACTAAATGAGCGATATGACCTAGATGAAGATTAATAAGTCATAACAAACTTGACAGGGCATTCGTTTACTAAATTCAGCTGCAAGAACAGATCACCGCCATTGTCTTCAACTGCCAACATTTCAGCTTCTATTCAAGGTTGAATAAAGATTTTTTTCATCAACAGAATGGGAAATGAATAAGCTTTAATGTGGTACCAATAACTCCATCCGCTCAAAATCTGCCCAGTGCCTGATTTTGTTGTGTTATGATACATATGGAATTCCTGATGCCAGTAGAAAGGGAAATGAATGGACTCTAATTTGGTGAAAAAACTTAACTCTTCTGTGCTGAGATATTTACAGCCAAAGTTTACTCTTAGTCAGTAAGATCGAATTCTCTCAGCCTTGCCCTTTTTAATGACTATCTCACCTGGTTATGCAACATGTATTTTCATAGTGGATCATGCACTGTACATGGAGACAGAAACATTTGACTTACCAGCCACACATACCAATTGACCTGCAGGCTTATATTTTTCAAACTTTTGAGAGTTTTTTTCTCAGGGATGACCTGTTGGCAGTGAAAAAAAATACACTTATATTCATAACTGAAGCCACCAATATTCTAGAATGAAAGTGATTTCAAAGAAAAATAATTGATGCGAAAACAACTGATCTGTTTGATTAATGACCATGTCAATTTTATTGCTTCTAACAAACAAAACAGAACAAAAAATTCTTTGAAACCCATATTTCCTGGAAAAAAATGTATTTAACTTAAGCACCATTGCTGAATTTACACCTGAGTAAACATATCTTCCATGGTAGATCAAAAGAGTGTACAATGTCATGAGCTGGAAGATTTACCTATGGAATGAAATAGTTAAGTGACTTCCTTCAGCAACCGATTCAAAGGATGTTTTCTTTAATCTGTGAACCATACTTTAGACAAAGTAACAAGCGGTGATGAGACTGATGATCATACTGCCTGACCATAGACCTTATATTCCTTCCTTAAACTCTTGTACCATTGTCAATGGCAAACAGATATGCAGACAAACCAAAAGACGAAAGAGTATTCTACAGTTTCATCAATCATAACAGGAATTCAAAGGATAGTGCACCTGATAATGCTCCAAGCCTCCACTTGTGATGAAAACTATTTCATTGTTTGAGCACCATACAAAGCCACGGATCTCCGTTGTTTTGCCCTGTCAAATGAAAATAAAACCTTGTCTTAAATAACAAACAGGAACAGATCAGATGGAATGAAAAAAACAAAAAAAGGTATGTTTCATTCAAACAGCACTTAACCTGTTGATTCATACAGCCTAGTACACGGGGCAGATTTTCTGGTGTAAAATTCCTCACAGCCTGGCAGACTGGGTTGACACACTTACTCCAGTCCTACACGTCTACTACAGTAACAAATAGTTCTAACTGGTTCCTTTGGGTCAAGGACATTTAGGACTACAGTTATTACAAATATCTGCGCCCATGACTGTGTTTGAGGCTATTGTTTACAAAAGACATTGAATATGAAATGAGAAATGTGCGTTCGTGGGGCAGAAGGCCACAGACATGGGTTTTTCAAATACTGGTGACCAGTGTTCAAAGGGTTAAATGTCAAAAACACGAAAATTGCTCCATGTATTTGTTAAAACTGTCATCAGCACAGGCAGACTGCTCAAAGTGCTATCACTAACAAAATTCTTTAATGATGATGAAAAATGTTTATTATGCTTTTTCTCTGATAGGATATGTAAAACCTCAGTGATATTAAAACAGTACAACAAAACGTTTAACTGTAATAACAACTGCATTGCAAACACAATGTATAGTTGAACAAACTTATGCACTGTTGTCGTAAAGGATTAAAAGAGAGAGAGAGAGTGACAGAGAGAGAGAGAGAGAGAGAGAGAGAGAGAGAGAGAGAGAGAGAGAGAGAGAGAGAGGGAGAGGTCTGTATTCATATGGAGATAATAGATAATTTCACTTACTTTGCAAGCTTGAGAATACTCCTTCTGATCTGTTGTAAAATCTTCTTGGAAGTTCAGAAATTCCTACGAATTAAACAATCAGATCAATCAAAAAAACATTTCTGCTTTGTAATTTTTGTGTGTTTTGCTTTGTTTTTCAGCTATGGGTTTTCAGAGAGTCTTTGTTATTTTGAACATCTTTGGACTGAAGTCTACCATAAGAAACTCGTTAATGACATCTGGAACTCGTGAACATTTCAGACAAATAATTTTACAGTGAATCTATCATTTTCACATTGTAGGACATAAAGATTTGGCAATACACCTAGGCACTTTAACGCACAAAAACAAGACATGGCCCCAATGTTTCAATACAATAAACACAGACAAAAAAAAAAAATGCAATACAGTGGAACCCGTGAGAAGTCAACTCGATCAAAGTCAATTCTTGGTTAAAGTCAACCCGTACTGACGGTCCCGTTTTTTTCACTATATATTTCAGTACTCTTTATTTCTGATAAAGTCAACACTTTTAGAGGTGACACCACTTAAAGTCAACTCCAAATGATCCACACTGGCCGAAGGACGGCCATACATTGTAAAGACAAAGAAAACAAAAGTCAGACATGGAGAGAAAGAGATGCCTTGTTTTAACACAAGGACCTATCGTGAAGATGCTTGGCTCTCTTCACCTGTCTCGCATTGGCGGGGATACACAAATACACACCCATACAGCAGCTACACATGCGACTCTTGCCTTCCAAGCGCTGGTGAGCCTGCTGACACACACCCTGACAGTGCAATGACCACTGACCGCCTTAATACACACACATGATACTCCGAGCAGCACACAGTTCCATGTTTGGCCCTCCTCGCTTGCTTCACGTTGTGCAAAAAACTACTCAAATACCTACCCACACTCAGCTCTCTTTGTCCAATTTGTTCACACGCACACACATATACAATGACTGTGCTGACAGGCATTGCACACTATTTCAGTCACATTAGATCACGTTCATTCCTGCTATCTGCCCTTGCTATGGCTAGTCAACCCATTGCTATTAATAGCTTTTATCCTCAACTCCGTGGTCCGAATCCGAAAGTCTGAAAAAAAGCATGGTCTCAATCTGGATACAAAGTTGAAACTTCGTAAAGATGTTGACTCAAAGCGAAATACTGCTATTTCTAGCTTAGAGTTAAGAAAGGAGTTAAGAGGAGTTAGTTTGCTCGAGTTTTTTTCCAGGCATAAGGGGCATAACCTAACCCAATAAAAACACAACAAACATTTTAACCCCCCCCCCCCCCCCTCCTGAAAACGGATATTGTCAATCTCACTTAAAGTCAACACTTTCTCTCGGCCCCAAGAGGTTGAGTTCAAGCAGATTCTCCTGTAACCTAATTCATGAATACTATGAACAATTCCATGCTGAAAATTTCAAGTTATGCTATTCATTTGGCAACTGTTCAAAGAGACAAATGTTCTAGATTGACTTAATGCCACATACCACACTTTTAAATGATCTCTGAACTGCTAGAATTCTCTTGTCAGGGGAAAATTTGATTGAGTGAATATCACCTCTGTCCTCTATTCTGAAAAAAAAAAAAATTAAAAATATATATTTTAGATTGTACTCAAGGCCTTTCCTCAGTTGTGAACATACTGATATCTATGAATTTTTTTTTTTTTTTTAGCAAGTACTTTGACTAAAGAGAATCAAATAATTCCATGATGTCTTCAGGTAGTCTTCCTGGATGTAATTGCACTATGACCAGAACTGGGGGATGAAAATAATTAATCATAAAAAGGCACACATAAAAAAATATCTGAAACTATCATCCATTCAATAAATGTCTATAAAAACAGATGTATCAGAAGCTATCTTTTTCCACCATAATGCTGTTTTTTTTTTTCTGCATGATAATTTTTAAAATTATTTTTTGCTTCACAAGTTTAAAATAATAGGAACAAATGTAATAATTTCTGTCTTTACAATGCCTGTCTTAAAGTAATCTTGCAGGCTGAAAAAATGACTCATGAGAATGTCAGTGATTCTTTATGTCAGCAATGTAGGTTTCGATGGAAAATCTTATAAATCTTCAATATGATTTGAACGATATGAGATGCGACAATCAGGTTATCGTAAAATTTTGAGCATTTGGAGTTATTGGCATCTTTGTGAAGAATACTTATTTCCTTTTCTGTGCGTCAAAAACTTTTTGTCTTATCTGAAGGAGAAGTCAAGATACAGGCAGTAAAAGATGATAAGGGCAACCTGTTGTCTTGAATTTAGTGAGAAAATGGTTTATCACTTTCATTAATCCTTACGAATCCTTATTAAGCCATACCACTAGATTCCACTTTTGTGGCTTTTAGTTTTGTTAAGAAAAAAAAAATTGATTGAAAAATATGTCCACTGTTGAAAAATCTGATTTCTCTGGTCACCTCATTCTGACAAGCACCTGATTACATTATGTTGCATCTCAAATGTTCTTCTTACCTGAAAGAAACTGTGGTTTTTTCCTCAGGCCCTTTCATAACTACGGCGATTGCGCCTCCTGATTTAACAGCAAACACCTGAAAACACAAATAATGCAACTCAAAAGCCTGAGTGCTACTGGTATGTTTAATTCTATCATTAAGAGTAGCATTCATTTTTTTTTCTACTGGCTACATGTATTCCAAAATAGTATACATCTGACATTTACATTATTTTTATTTGTTTATAACTTTTACACCAGACAAATGCTATAATATAAATGTCCCTATCTATAGTCCCTATACCCAGAGCAGAATAAAACAAATTTTAAATGAACATTCTTCCACCTTATTTTCTTCATGATTCTTGCTACTATTCACCCTGCACATTTTATTGTTCCAAAGTTTTAAGGGGGGGTGTTAGAGGGGTGTGCAAGGCAGTTCTCAACATACCTTTTCTTTTATTTTAGATAACAACTTTATAAAATATCATAAATAGCTGTCTCATGCTACCTAGGATCAAATTACTTGGGGAATCATTTAAATAAAAAAATTATAGATTTCTATGTGATTTCATAAAAAAACATGTTCATGGTGGATAAGACCTAAATAAATGCTATATATATCAAAGCCTCATGTTATTATGCTAGCTCCATATAAAGTATTGCACGAGTGCAATATTTACTGTTGATCTAACTTTAATTCAGAGCCTCATGGACTATATTAATTAAAATTTAAAAAAAAAAAAACGTCTGTGGGAAATCTTACACATAATAAATAATATAACCTTAACCAGAGAGATCTTCCAAAGACATGTACCTGCTTGTTAGCATCATCAAAGAAAACATTGTTCAAGTTTGCCTTGCTCACTGGCTCAAATCGAATAGGCGTTTTACACAAGGAAATGTAATGGTTGTCATCCTCCATTCTGAAGACTTCTAAGCACCGGCTCTCATCAAACAACTGATTCTTTCCTGCAAAGGTGAAGATAAGAGTCAGGAATATGATCAATAGATCAAAATAAGAGTAAAGCAAAAACATTTGCGGCACAAAATTTATGTTCAAATCCACAGTAAATATTTTCTCAATCTATCTATGATCGCCATTGCATTTGGTGAGTCTGGCTTGCATTCCCATTGTCTCCTGAGGAGGCCCACAGTATATAAATAGGGTCTCTGCTCCCGCCTGCAGGAAGTGAAAGCCTGCCATCAGTGGGATGTCTCCGATGCACTACCATACTCAATGTTCCAGGGGTGATTTCTCTCTCCGTGCTCCTCTCTGGCTATTTCCTCTCTCCTTCTACTTGATCTGCCTTGTGATGTGTGATGTTTTGCGCATTATAGCCCTGATTGTGCTGATGTGGCGATAAACCTGAACACAAACTGTAAGCATTCAAAATGACCTTAAATATGTCTCGCAGCCAGTTGAAATGAGACGTAATCGGGCTTTGGATGTGATGAGGGGGTTCAGGCAGCGAATTTTTTTCATTGCAGAAATTGAGAGTTATGCATTCATTTCAGAACAAGATAGTACTGGTCTTATCCTTGATTTACAAATACAATGTATTTCTTCATTAAAATCGGGTTTTTGTGAGGCAGATATGTAGAATTATGCCTTCGACCGTTCATTTAAACTCGATTTTCTCGGGATTTCAGTCTATGCTGGGGGCCCCTCCTCGATTGTTTGGACTGCAATATCTATGACTAGAATAAAACTAGTTTAAAACTTTTTCACCACCTGGAAGGGTATGAAATAAGCTTTTATGTGATACTAAAACCCCATTTTGTAAATAATTGACATACATCTCATTTTGACTGACTGCAAAACAAAGGCCTATTGATGGAAGAATTTTTTTTTTCCATGTTTAGCAGAGGACATTGTTTGCCTTCATAAGAATAAACATGGACAGTTTATTCCATGTTTAACTTATAACTTAAACAATACGTTATTCAAACAACTACAGCGTGATAATGGTCAAGTGTCCCTATAATTATCATCCAATATCATTATCAAATAAAAACAGGCGCTTTTTCGTTTGTTACCCCACGCCTGTTTGTCACCCGCAGGTTGGACCTATATGTTAGCGTTAGGGTGGACTTACGCTGGTCGAGGGTCTCATACATGTTAGGGGAGGACCGTCACCTGCTCGTCGGACCTAGGCTACATGTTAGCGTTAGGGTGGACTTGCGCTGGTCAAGGGTCTCAGCAGGTTAAGCCAGCGGGGTAAATCTAGAAGACTAGATCTACGGATCCTGGGGTAACAAACGCAAAAGCGCCTAAATTGGCTAAAAACATCTAGATGTAGACTAGATCTAGATCTACAACAGCAACCAAAAAACACTTAGATTAATCTAGATTTGTCTAAAACCTTGAGGACAAAACCACTGCAGCAGTTACTGAAAACAATTCAACAATCTCATTTGTGGGATAGATCTTAGATCTAGAGTCTACATCTATCGTCAGTGCTCCGAAGTCCGCGCCTCCGGGTTTTCCCGAACCACTTCAGATCTCGCGAGAATGATTATTACCTCATTTGAACACAGGTACGGGATTTCGCGAGATTTAGGCTGAATAGCTAAAAATAGAGGCGCGAACTTCGGAGCACTGTATAGGCCTATAGATCTAGATCTAGATTAATAATAGACTAAGACTAGTATCTACTAGTCTAGTCTAGATTAAGATAGCCTTATTAATATTCATTTTATGACTGAACCAAGTTAAGCACTGGCTCAGCTGTGACGAAACCTTAAAATTCAACAGCACAACCACTGAAAGACGTGACCGCATTCTCTTTTCTCAGTCATCAGTGATTACTTCAGCTTCACACTTGCCTGTAACTGTGATTCAGTGCATTCTTTCCAACATAGTATCAATATCGGGAGATCTTTTTTGAATGAAAAAGAAAAGGCAGGTCTCGTGACATTTTCTGAATGATTCCCCTTTGTAATCTCAAATCCAAAGTGCATCAAAAGAATACACGTTGAATATTTTTAATATTTCATATTTACCTCATTTAGAGATTCTGTAAGCTTGCAAAGTCATTCTGAGTACATTTTACAAAAATATGAGTTTTCAAAAGGGGATCTGTAGTAAATGTGACAAAGTCATAATACCTTCAAAGTTTTGAAGTACGGAGTGGAGATTTTCTTCAACAAATCACAACAAACAACAATGGCGGAGGGGTAAGGAAGAGGAATGATAGTGATATTTTTCGGAAGATTTTGCTGCGTTTGTCCTGGCTGAATTTTGTATCAGACAAATTAAATTCATTTGATGAACATTGCCATTAGGGAGCATAGTAATGTCAATACATTGTTGAGAATGGAATCCCTCCTCCACTGCCAGAACTCGAGATTAGACTTAGATCTAGCTAGATCTAGACCTTTTCAAGATTTCTAGATCTAAGTTAATTCTAAGAAATTAATCTTGGGTCGACTCCCGATCAATCATTTCAATGGGCCTTGTTGGCTCGTTGGGGCTTGCTTGATTTGTGCCGAAAAAAAAATTTAGACCAATGCTTTTTATGTAACTCTTTTAAATTCATCTGAAAAGGAACTGAAATGAACTCTTTGATTTAAGAAAGAATTGTGAATCTAGGGTGATGGACATAAAGTGTTAACCACCTTACTGGATTATTCCCCCTAATTAACTTAGACAGTGGATATCATGTCCTAATTGTATGATCAAGTAATTTTGATCGATATGACTGAAAACAGGCAAGTCAGCCATGCAACAGCTTGATTTAATTTTTTTCAGGGAAGTGTTATTTATCTAGATTCTAGATCTAGATCAACAGGTTTAATTAAAACTTTTAGGGCTGAGGGTGTTTACTTGGCCCACAGGACAATCAGCTTGTGTTATATGATGAACCAAGTATGAAATATTTAGATCTGTATGCCTTACTTATTTTGTTAAACAGTGGTTCATTCTGGAATTCAAACAAATCTCAGATTTGTGACATATTTGTACCTTATTAAGTTAAGTTTTAGTCATAGACTTTTCTGTAAAGTTTGGTTGGAATATCTCTGAAGGAAGTGCAAGCCATAATGGACTGTTCACTAGGCAAATGTTTCTCTCACTCTTTATCTTCTGTTTCAAAATCAATCTGCAAATAACATACTGCACAAGGAATGTTGATCAAAGTAATGCTATACTGTATTAACTCACTGAGCGTTCGCAGCCTTTGCGGAAAGGCAAAAATTCACATTGAAGGCCGCAACCGCAAGGTCTGCAGGTTCACTTTATTTGGTTATAGAATAGATCCAGCAGTTTGTTCGCATATGCTAGAATCGTCGAAATAGTTTATCCACATACCAATTCTTAGTAAATGAGCTGTATACACAATTTTTTTGGTGAATAAACGAGTTTGTTGTTGAACTAGCCCAAGGGCTGTGAAAATAATGAAGTTTCACTCAAAGCATGACACGCTGAAGTATTTTTGAGTCGTTGGAAACGGTAAATGCTTATGAAAATCAATTTTTAAGTTATAACGAAGTGTCCGACAATGATATAAAAATAACTTTCCGAATGACAATGGTTTTAGCAGCTCTGAAGATGAAGGAGAAAGTAAGGCTAGATCGCGGTCAAGCCATCTGTCCATCATGGACATAGATCTAGATCAATGTCCACGCCTGGTCGATAGTAGATCTAGATGATTCAGACCATGTTTTTTTTTTTTAAAGTAAATTCTTGTTATTGTCTACTCAATAAATTATATTCTCTCACCCAGTCACCTTCCCACAACAAAATAAATCCATTTTTTACATTTTTCCAGGCATTTCTCTTTGCTCTCTTGCTCCCCTTTGAGGAAAAAAAAATAGTTTCTGGGAAGGCTACATTGTCTCATTTTCCCTTTCTACACATTTTGTTGTCGTTTATTTCTCACAAATCCTATTCACATTTTCTGTTTTATTGAATTGAAATGCCATTAATTAGTATAAAAGAATTCAGTTGTAGCTTTTTATATTACATTTATTCATGAATTTTTAAAAAATGGGAAATACTGGTGGTCCTCAAGGCCATGGAAGCAAAATTGGGCGTGTTCATCATTGAGTCAATATATATATATATATGGGATGATCATATGGTGAGTTTACAGGCAATTGCTTAGTTCATTGGACAAAAAACTGGTGTGCTAGTGTATCTCTCAAAGATTGTATTGGTGAATATATGAGAAATGGTTAATTTTTACTGAAATATTTTTAGACATGTCATTGTCAGTCAGCTTTTTTTCTCTCTCAAAACATGCTATCTTATCCTTCATTTTGCGGATTTACCTTTTTTTTAGAAACAGCACAGATGACAGCAACAGCTGGGAAAGCTGGTTGGGAGGATGGATGCAGACAGCCAAAGAAAAGGTTCAGTTTGCTATTATGATCATTTTTGGGGGGGGATTTGGCCATATGGTCAAACTGCTCCACAAAAGGTGGACTAGCCAACCATATTCGAACCCCTATTCCATAATCAATATCCCCTAATCCTCAAACTGTAGACCTAAAACGGTGTTCCTTAACACAGATTCAAAATTTAGCTCTAAAACCTATAATCCTTAACTTTAACCCCTATTTTGAGTCATATGTTGTGATTGCCTTAATGGTATACTACCTTTTTTTTTTTCAGAGCAAAAAAACTGTCAAGTAAAATATGGCCATTGTGCCTTTTGGAGTAGTCTAAATAGAATACATTTTTTTTGTTTTTGTTTTGTTTTTGTGTGTGGGAGGGGGAACGGTAGAGAAGTGAAGGGAGAGAAGGAATAATTTAAATTGTAGAGCAGCTCATACCATCTTTTCCTGTTCTTGATACTTATAGGTTTTTGTTTGGCACATACCATTCGAAATCTACAGTTTGCAACTCTGCCACTGAAATATATCACAAATATACAAAAAATTGGATTATTATGTCTTATACATAGTATTGTTACTCCCTAGTAAAACAGAGTAATTGAATTTTACTGTGATTCAGTGGATCAGGCCTGATTTTACATGAATATGTTTTTATTATCAATAAGATCATAGGCTATCGAGAAGCTGGCACCATATGTTTTATACCAAGGTGATGTTTCCTTTGCAGTCAGCCACTGCTTTCGAAATGGTGAAGAAGGACTTGGCCGAATTCACATGCACAATGCACAAGGACACAGAGAAAGCAGTGGAAGTAACACGCGACTCCATTAATGTGAGTAAATGGTGGCAAGAGAATCGCTTTCTGCATTTTACGGGGATATCAAACTTCTGGCTTGACTCAGAAATCCGACTTTCTGTCCATGATGGATTTTTCTAATTTTTGGCCAATGAAGTGTTGACTTGCTGAGCCCACCAGCAGATAGCAGTTTTATAATAATTTTTTGGCTTTTTTGTGAATGCAGTTTGATATTCTTGATGTTATTTTATATTGTTTTTGTATCTAAGAAGATCATTGTTAAGAAGCAATCCCACATTAAAGACTGAAAAGTGAGAAACTTAGGATTGAAAGAGAGCTGGAAGCAACAAAAAATTTGTGAAACAGCTGCAAGCAATTCTGCATTGTCTCAGGTGCTATGATTTGATGCACAATTGGTTCACATATTGCATTTTTATTTTGTTGTTGTCCAAGAAGAAGTGTGTCATGAAAGAAATATAAAAATTGAGTTGATGTCAAATGAAGCATACAGTTCTGGTGATGGCTATTAGATTCCATGTAAATAAGATTAGATTCACTGATGATGAGATGTAATATATGTGTAGACATATTTGCACTTACATGCAGACAAAAAATATCCTGAAAAGTATTAGCACAAGGCAGACTCAAGGAACAATTAGAAGTGCATCACTGATTGTAGGAATGAATTCCTGTATTGCTCAAAATTAGTTCTTACATGCAACAAATGCCCACTTCTTTCAGCATTTGATTATGAAATGGGCCCATAGTCTCCCTGAATTATGTGAAAATTGCTCCATTGTGTTCATTTGTTGATAGTGTAAACATTTTACATATATATATATAATCTATGTGAATCACAGAAAGAGAACACAACCCATGCAACTGACAGGATGAAAGCTGGCCTGTCTTCCTTGTTGGGCAACATCTCAAAGGCTTTGGTCATCCCACCTGATGATGACTACGTACCAATGAAGGTGGCACCAGATGGCAGTGGATTATATGACAGGGGAAAGGTTGGCACATAAATTACTTATTAATTAGGTCTTCTTTTAATTTGGTAATTTTATCAGCAGATAACTTGAATGCTGAAGGATAACATAATGTTGTTCTAGTTCGATGGCATATCATCAGTGGGGAATTGTCTCACCAAGGACGATCCCAGCTTTATGTTAACTCCTTCCATGTCCGATCTGTGTCCACGTCTGTGCTAGGCAATTTCTTACTGGCCTACTAGCGTAGTGGGGTAACTTGTCTTAAGGGCTCCTATGGTGTGCATGTTTGTATCAAATGTGGTCATGTTGCATATCAGAATGAAGGAAATTGAATGTTTGATGTGAAAAGGGAAAAAAGTGGGATTAATGAGTATATAGAGGAAGAAAGGGAGATAGGTAGAAGAGTATGAATATGGGACATAATTCTTTTCACACATATTTTCACTTACCTCTTCTTGTTGCTTGGTTTGCCTCATAGTAATCCATTTGTAGCATAGTAATCCAAAAGGTTTATCCATTTCTGAATAATTTGAAGTTTACATAATGGAAATAGTCCAGTTATATTGATGATTTTATGTCTTGTTACATTTGTTACATGAATGAAAGAAGAAAAAAAGAAAAGAAGACCTCACACGGTACTGATCGAAAAAAAACACAAAGGGACACTTTCTTTGCATTTTAACACAAATTGATGTTATTTTCACTTTTAAAGAAGTGTATGAGAGTTACTGTTCGTGATTAACATAGAAAGGTTTAATGTTCCAATCTTTATATATGCGAAACAAAACTACTTATGCATATCGACAATAGATCAGGGATGGGCACAGATGTGGTGACCTATATCGATGATAGATCTTGGATGGGCATGGAATCCAATTATTAGTCCTTTTGAAATTCTGGTTTTGATAAATAATGAGTTTGCAGTATTCACTCTTGCCACATTGACACAAAGTTTTCAGTTATGATGTATCAGTGTGCAGACATCAGTGCAGCAAGTAAACTGTCAGAGAAAAAAAAAAAAAATTTAATTCATCTCAACTGCTTTGAGAATTGGTCTAGTGTTGGTGCACAGAGAAATGATATTCATTGAAAAGGTAATGCAAAGAGGTAATGCACTAGCCCTTATAACAGTAAGCTGTTGCCCATGTTTTCACTGTACAGTGCAAAAGACTGAATTGTATTATCCTGTAGATAGTTTCTGCCCAGTTCAGGTGACTTCTCATGATTTAAACTGTAAGGTGGAAATGTACCAGTTAGTTTGATAGTTTGGGTACAGCAATCCCCTCCCTTGAAAATATTGTACTGGATTTTTTATTTTAGGCCCGTTTACATGCAATTCAGCTGGATGCAAGTACGTACATAGACCCACCCAGAGGCACACATGAGCAGTTCAACATGTGGCTTGAGAGCTTTAATCTAGATGAACATAAAGGAGAAATTTCAGAACTGTTGGTGTCCAAGGTGGAAGTGAGAGCGCTCTATACAAAGCTGGTAATGTGACAACATTTTTTTTTTTTTTTGTTTCAGAAATTTATCGTAATATATGAGTCATCTTTTATTGCTCTAATACTAAACCTTGCTTCGTGATTGTTATTGACTGTTGATGGTCTATTCTGACATAGTTGTCAGCTCTGATTGTGTTGACAATTTGACATCCCTCAGTCTTAGAGAAAAAAAAAAATGGTGTTGTGGCTTTGTGAGATTTTTTGTCTTTGGCCTTTTGCAAGACAAGTAATCCTACAGACTTGGACAGACCTTGTGGGGCAGTCTGGCTTCAACCCTGACGCCCAGATCCATTTGGCAGACATTTTTTATTAGTGGCCTACTTGTAGAATGGTGACCTTTTTTTAGTTCTCTACAGAGATGTCATACCATTAGTGTTAACTCTTATTTGTAGAGCTATATTGTAAGATTTCCTTTCAGCAGGGCCATATTTTAAGATTTCCAACAGTAGGCAATTGCTCTTTCATTCTCGACAGCATATGTCAAGCTTTTTCCAGCTGACAGAGGTAATTTATTTTAGCACAGAAGAAAAGGTTAAAATGTTCACATAAGAATCGTGATACTGAAGTTGCCAAGTAGTTTATGGTATGAATTTTTTTTTCAGGTTCCAGGTGATGTTTCCCATGCAGAGTTCTGGCAGAGGTACTTTTATCGTGTCCACCAACTGCAGTGTGATGAAGCCAGAAAACAGGCACTGATGAAGAGAGCCGACCAGACCAAGGGAGACTCCTTTAGCTGGGATGGTAGGCCAAGGCTAATTTATTTTGAAACAGCCTTTGCTTTGTTATGTTTTAATTGTTTTTTTTTTTTATATAGAGTGATCATTATGCATTTTTTAAACATTTCTGTCTGTGAGTGCATAGGGACACTTTTCTGTAACAGTGTTGTTGAGATTCATATGTATAATTGTGTATCTTTTTATGCACCACATATTTTTAATGATTAGTACCGTACACCAAACAGTTGGAATATTGAAAGGGAGCCGTGGTGCTCATAATCCAAAGCCGTGGTGCTCATAATCTGACAGAACTTTTTTTTTTCAGTTGTCAGGTCACTTCTCTTGAGAATTTTTGCCTATTGTTCTAAATCTGAGACTTGTTTTTCATGCAGATGATGATGATGATGACTGGAGTGGTGGAGAGGAAGATGATGGAAACCACAGCGATTGGGAAAAGATGCCAAGGCCTCCACAGTCACTTGTCGCCAGAGCCAACGAAATGCAAGCTCCACAGGCGCCCCCAAAAGCCAGCTCTTCTCCAAAGCCCAAGGTGGTATCGGAAAAAGAACAACAGAATGCAGATAAAAGTTTTACGGCATCAAATCAGGGCAAATCTGCTGAACCAGTGAAGGAATCGAAAAATTCAGTTTCTGATGATAGAATGGAAAGCGTAGGCAGTCCACCAAAGGCAGTGTTGGAAACCAGCATGTCGGCATTTGCAGCTGGTATGGATCAACCTGAGGGACAAATGCAAGAACTAGGTAGTGAAAAATCTAGCAATTTTGTAGTAGAATCCGAGGATGTGCAAGATGCTAGTGGAGAATCTAGCAGTGTGTCCGTGGGAAAGCCACCATCTGATCTGTGGAGCCTACACATACCCGGTGATACTGCCAGTGCATCTCATCAAGGAGAGAATGATTATGATTCTATAAAAACAGCTAGTGTGGAAGCAGGATCTCCATCAGATGCCTATAGACAAAGAGCAGAAAACGATAAAACTCAGAGTGGTCCAAGCAGTTGGGCTGCTGCTGGGGGTGACCCATCTCCCTCAGGTGTTACTACACTGGTGGTTTCTTCACCTGACGGAGCATGTGGAGCCTCAGATTTGGGACTTGCACCTGCCCGTCCCAGTACTCAGCCAGTAACGCAGCCAATTGCTAACCCATCGCCAGATATATCAGCAGCTTGCATAGATGTGGGTATTGCCCCTGCCCCAGTACCACTTTCAGACCAGGGTGCCTTGCTGCAAGACTCCAGTTCAAACATTGGTTCTGCGCAGGCCACAGCCAAACCGCTGCTCCAGACTGACCGAGTGAATGTCCAGCCTGAAGCATCGCAAATACAAAATGAAAATAAACTAACATCATCAGAGGAGAAAAGTACTGTCTCTGCCTTTGAGGCACCGAAACAAGCCGATACCGTAGCTAAAGATGACTCATCTCCACATCCGAGTCCTGTGCAAAAGATGGACATTCCAGCTGCAGGAGATGCAAAATCTCCAGCTGCTTTGGCTAAACCAGAATCTGAGCCTGCAAAATTAGCTGAACCTGCAAAATTTGCCCAACCAGCAAAATCAGCTGAATCTGCAAAGAGCTCAGAGGAAGACAAGACAAAAGACATTGGTATGAGGATTAAAGGAGATATGGTTGTGGTAGGGGATAGGGGCAGTCCTGCCTCCTCCGACTCCAGTGATCATAAAGGTAGGATGTTTGTTCATCTTTGGATATAGTGTTTACTGTTGTCACATTATCTGGTTTGTTTGCTTGTAGTAGTGTAGCTGGCTGTTTCTAGCAATCATTCTCTTGGAAATGAAAATAGATGTGCTAACCAGTACAGAGAACATAAATAATAGTCTTTGATTATTCTGATCTATCTCAGAAAAAAAAAAAAGAGCGTTTCAGAAAAGAATGCAGCTTATACAAATCAATATGCTCATCCTTTGATCTCACATAGAAATAACCCTGCACATCACCTAGCTCACCACAGATAATTTCCTGATGAGTGTTTCTCATTTATTCATTTTTATTTTATTTTATTCTACATCTCTGAAAACAGTACACTTCACACATTCTTCTGCATTCACATAAACAATCAGTTTGTTTTCAAGACAAGCATTTATAAAAAAACAATAATACGGTGGGACACAAACAAACAAAGGCTAAATCAAAAACACGTCTGTACCAAAAGAAAAATTAATCCCTGTTTCTCATACTCTTTGTCAATGGACAAGTGATGAACCAAAGTGGACATTTGTGGGAACACGGCTGAACCAAAAACAATGACCTTGATTTTAGTGGAAGCCTGTGACCTATTTTTAATGAAACACGCTTCTTTCAAGTATCAATATGCCGCTTGCTCATCGTCAGGCCTGGAGTCACCAGCAGGCTCGTGGGGTGGGGGGGGGGGGGGTGCGTCAGTGATTAACTGCACAGTGTCTTTGTGCTGATGAGCCAAGGCAGGCTACATGTCATCGGGCATTGTGATGCATGCTGTATGGTGCATCGTGATTTTACAGCGCTGCGTTGTTTCAGATGACCCACATGGTTAGTTTGTGAAATCTGACCTTACAAAGTTTGTTCCTCTCTTCTGACAACTTCCACCATACCAGTTCGGATAAACCAACATACGTTTGAACCAAAATAGTATGTCCGGTCCCTAAAATTTTGGTTTAAGCCTGTTCCACTGTATTATCTTTGTTATAAACCCCATGTATTCGTATCAGTAATCCATGCTTTCCTTTCGTTTCTTTATGTTCTTCAGCTGTGAGAGGAAGTGAGTTAGTCATGGGTTGCTCAGCAGTAGTTCATGTCAATTCTAACATTGTTTTTTTTTTTTTTCTTTTTTTTTCTGTTTCTTTCTATTGCATGATCAATTCTCATGTCCTATTTGGGAAATTCGATGTTGTCTTTGGTTAATTTCATGGGATTCCTCGACTCATCTTGGGTGATATAATTTTTCTTTTATCCCTGGATACCTGACCATGATTTAATTCCTCCACATTTCCTGCCTCTCGTTTCTTTTTTTTTGTTTGTTTGTTTGTTTGTTTCTTTGCTTTTTTTTTCATGTGCACAAATTAACAATTGTGGCTCCCAAACAATACACAAAATGCTTGAACTTTATTTAAAACAACCCAAATCAAACTTTCCCTGTGGCTTTCATCATTGCTTTGTAATAATGACATTTTCAAATGGCTTTTTTTTTATTCAAACCTTTTTTCGAATCGTTGATCATTCTGCTTTAAATGTTTTCTTGATATAATGTTAATGTTATATTTTATTCTATTATCATTCTGGTACATCATAAATTATTTATTTGTTTAAAATATCTGTCTCAATGGAAAATTTGAATGATTCCCTGAATCTTTCATGCTTTTGTCTTTAAATGTCCTGCTTTTGTGTTTGCTTGCCTAACGTTATAATCATGAATTTTTCCCTCCAATCCAATGGTATCACAACTGCTTGTTTTGTTATTATAATTTGTCATCATTAAATTATTGAAATCATGATGGAAATTGCACATTTGCTTTCTTAATATCTTTGATTTTTTTTCCTCCCTACCTGAAATTCAAAACTTGATTTGTCTGACATGGTTCCTGACTTGGTTACTGAATTAACATTTCAAATTTTATGAATTGCCTTGTCAATTGTAACAACTTACTACTATGTAATTACTATGACTACAATAATTGTTAATATAGCCTTTGACCACTCATTGTATTCATCTAATCCAAATTATTTTCATCTGGTTCCAGAAATAGATGATGAATGGGAACAAGACTTTGACATTGAAGTGACAGAAGAGGACCTAAAAGCTGCAGAAGATATCGCCAAACGACTGGGTGAAAATTTGACTGGTGATGTAAGTGGAATTAATTATCTTAAGCCCAGAAGCAAAGATTTTAGTCTCGCACAACTTCAGGTCTATAGAAGAATTAACATCAAAAGAAATTGATGAACACTCAGAAGATAGATCACACCGTAAAATTTAGGAGTTCGAAGAGGGAAAATGATACAATGGTCTCCATCGAGAAGTCTGGTCACCGTAAGACAAAAATGGCGAGTTCTCAGGTGATTGAAAAGTTAAGCAATCTGTCTGACCACAGATTGTCTTCACTCCTGTATTAGTTGATTGTTACCGTAAAGATGTATCAATGCGAATAAGTACAACATTCTTCTCTGTGTCTGTGTTACTGTTGTTATCAGATCTAATGATTTCTGATCTTACTTGGCAGATATTTACTTTCATATTGCCCAGTGTTTAAACATCAAGTGAATTGTCACATAATGGTATCATTGTTGAAAACACAATTGATATGCTACCTTACGGGTAATCACACAAGTGACTCAAATGTTTACAGACAGACCGAAGTAGCAAATAACTGACCAGTCAGGAGGCTAGACTTCATATCCACAGAGCCAATTACAAGTGCTGTCCCACGTGTTGTCAAAGAAAGAAATGCTTACGAGTTAGTCCACAACAGGGCCTGATTTTGGAAGCATGCATCAACCATCACTTTCCACTCTTTTGCTTATCTGTCCTCTTCATCCCCATCCCCATTTTACTGCATTGGGCATTTCTCTCAAGTGGACAATATGATGTGAAATTACACCACAAATACTCATGTGTCTTGGCCCGACAGCGGGCTCTCAGGCAGATTTTTTATTGGGGAGCGGGTTCTGAGAGGGTAAATTATAGAGAAGATACCATTTCACAGCAGTGGTGGGGTCTTAGGTGAATCGGGCATTTGGGGGAAACAACTACTGCAGTTGTTTTCTTAAAGTTAAGTGCGAAGAAGTGAAGAAATATTGGAAGTATTAAGTGATCATCAGATCAAGCTCTGAGAAATTTGAATGTTTAAAAAAAAATTAAATGAACTATATTTTGCTCTTGGTAAAACTAGTCTTGAGCCATATGTTTTGTACTTATGTTTTAGCTCTATTTGTGAGACAATGAAAGAACAGGAAGCAGATTGTAAGTCTTGTAAATTAGACAGAGTGTATAGCATTTAAAAAAAAAGAAAAAGCATAGCACTACATAGACATTTCTTCTCCCCCACATCATATTTACAATCATTGGTAATGATACAGATTTTTTTTTTTATTGAGAGGAGAGCCATCAGTGTTTTTATGTACCAGAAATAATGTCACAGGGCTTGATATCTTGGGAAATTCTACCTTCCCATGTCTTTGGCTTTGTCTCAGCTGTTAGTTTGCTCATTTCTTGATTTGACCCTATCACAATGGGTAGGAAATTTATGACATAAACTCTTCTCTGTGGGGCTGTTGAACCTAGATGCTCTCCAAATAATAGTAGTGCTGAGTAGTGTTAGTGATTTAATGATGTAAGAATGCCTGACATAATTTCTGTGATGAAGTTTCCCAAAATCATGTGTTCCAGTATTGCTCCATCAGTTCCTAGTATTTTTGCCCGTGAATGAATCAGATACAGAATCATTTTTGTCATCTGTTTGTCTGACAGGATGATGACTGGGAGAACTGGGAATGATCTTTTCTGGATACTACATTTCTCATGTGACAGTTCTCTGTGACCAGAGCAAGGCATTCCTGTTCTTTGCTGTTTGATCCGGCTATTGGAAAGTCTGTATGGTGACAACGTGATCAAGACATTTGCGTACAGCGGGATTAAGATGTTTGCATATAAGTTTTGTGCAAGTTTTATATGTCTTTCATGTTACTGGATGGGCAAAGTGAAATTAATGTGGCAATGTATAAATTTCCCATGTGCAAAGTTGAGGTGTAGTGTAACTCAGTATAACTGCTTGTTAAGGAAGCAAAATGATATGCCAGTCCTTTTGTCTCAACCTGATAGTTGATAAATTCTACGGTAGTGAGTCAGAGAATACAGAAGAAAAATAGTTTTATGTATCCCTTTCCCCTTCTCCACCACAACTGAATCATCTGACATTTCTAGCAGGCATTCATTTTATTTACTTTTATGTGATAGTCACCAAATATGTATTAAATAATTATTTATAATGTTACATCCTTGATGCTAAGAGGAATGACTATTTCCGGAAAATTCAATGTCAGTTTTCATTAAAGGTTTAAAATCTTTGAAACCGAGATTTTTGTCATATTCTGTGGAATTGTTAATACTGAGCAACACCATTTGACTGGTACGGTGATTCTTTTAGAGGTTGATGTTTGATGCGTGTGCTTTCCTCACTGATGTACGATACATAAATGTGAGAATGAGATCTTGCATTGTGCCATGGATTGTCCATGAAAAATGCATCAGATGGAGAATATTAATTAATAAAAAAAAAAAAATTTTTTTTTTTTTTTTTTAGGTGTGTTACTGAGGACTTCAAACATTTTCCTTTGTGACAAATTTTTAGTTGTGTTGATGACCTTATAATGTGAGGCTATTGGTGTTTGGTAGACTCGAGTATATTAATGGGATCAGGCTATTCAGGGTTTTAGAATAAGATTTCATTATCTATCACTCATGTATTTGCCCACTAAGAGCACTATGTATGCATGCTTGTCATATTTATAATTTGTGTGCGCTTTGTTTTGTTTTGTTTTTTCTGCTATGAGGTTATTTTTCTGAGTTCTTATGCCACCTGCAGTCATTTAACACACTGACATACTTTATGAACCAGTTAATTTAAGATACAGTTGCTGATTGACATATGTATCAAATTTGTATGCTTTTATGTTCCTATTTAACAATTACAACATTTGTTGCCTTATATGTTAAAGATAATACAATATAACAAGATGTATTTTATTTATTGTGAATATAGTTTTAATCTTGAGGACCACATCAATGGGGATTTGTAAAGCAAAAAAAAAAAAAAATCATGATGGACATCTGTTTGTACTTGCTGTTTAAAAGTGCTCAAATATTTTAACCCATTACAAACCAGGGCCATGAACAAGATGAGCCAAACACATGGTAATTTACGCAAAGCAATGTCATAATGTGATGACATCACATATCATTGCATTATCAGAATTAAAACAGACAGTTTGAGGATATGCATTGGTTGTCAGCAATTATCTAGGGCTTTTTGAAGTCAATGTTTTTTGTTTTTTTTTGCCAATTGATTTATGATGAGTTCCATTTTTAGCTCAGTTGTACCTTGCTCAGTTGTGTTTTCAGGTCTGTTCAGATACAGTAACAAATGAAAAAAATTATACAAAATGAAATTGGACTGGAAATCGTCGTGATACATCAAAGCTATGGCACAGTTTGAGACTCCTATCTATTTATCTTTTTCTTCTTTGTCGCTCATTAGTTTTCCTCCTTTGTGTTAAGAAAAACTGCGCACTTGGAATTATGACTGGTATGACTTGAGAAGAAGCCATTCAACAAAATGCCATACAGCAAAATCAACAGAGCATTCACAGTGACAGTGTACATCAACTAATTTTGTGAGTGACTAAGAATAAGAGACAGAAAAGCTATTTGGCTGAGTGGCATACAGTGGCAGAGTGAGTGTTTTAAAAAACACAACACAAAGTTACACATCTACCAGGCCTGCGCACTCAGCACTTTGCTGTATGGCAGCGTGTCTTGGGTTATATATGCAGGCTAGGATAGCAGCGCAACAGCTTCCACCTACACTGCCTCAGAGACCTCCTTCAGATCAAGTGGCAAGACAAGGTGATGAATAAAAAGATCTTATAGTGCACAGGCATCCCAAGCCTGTTTGCACTCCTTGGCCAGAAATTGTTCAAGTGGCTAGGTCACATATGCAGCTTGGAAGACAGGCACATCCCAAAGGACATGCTGTATGGGGAGCTGTGCAGGTGCTCCCACCATAGAGTTAGACCACAGCTTTGGTGCTAGGATGGCTGCAAGCATCACATGAAGACAGTTGACATTGACCCCAACACTTGGGAATGCAAGCCAACAACCACCAGTTCTGGAGAGCTATTGTCAGTGAGGGACTGAAGCAGGTAGAAACCACCAGAAACGACCAGTTCACAGACAAGAGGGCAAGGAGAAAGGCAAGGGCAGCCTCTGTGGCAGTGCCAACCCCCTTTATTTGCAACAGCTGTTCGTGAGACTGCCGCTCTAGGGTGGGGCTCTGCAGCCACTCCAGAAGATGCCTTCCCCAATCCTAGCACTACACCATTGTCTCTCGAAATGAACGGATGCCAATGACAATGTTAAACAAGGATTCAGGGCAATGATATCGTGACCTTTGGCATATATCAGCAAATCCCTGAAAGGTTAGCAAGAACAGTTCTCAAGCAGATCTTTTATGGCTACTTATGCACAACTCATGGTCCCATCTATTTCTTATATCTAATGTTAGTTGCATATGATTGATGTAAAAAAATTATTAAAGTATTCCTCAGGATGAACTTACAGAAACTATGCAGTACCAGCACAGGAACACCATTGCTGTCTATGATCTAGAATACTGCATTTTGATCTGTTAACATTTACTCTTTTATTACATCTATTGAATTACTGAATTTGTTAAAGACCAAGGATTTGGTGTACATCTAATTATTGGACTGTAGGTTTAGGATTGGAGAGGAAGATAATTTATATTAATCACGTTGAAATCTTCAATCAAACAATGAGCTGTATTTAGCATTGCTGACGTATACCATATCACCATCAAGTTATCAAAATGTATCCTCAGGAAAGGTCTGAGTAATAAAACACTACACAAATGAAATCACAAAGTTTTTTTTTTTTTTTTTTTACTTGGTATTATGATCTCCACTGCCACGAAAAGATTACAACGGGGTAACTTTTGCCCAGAAAAAGTAATACAAGATTGCCAGATTTGGTCATAAAATGGTCAGAATTCTTTTCATACTCAGAACACATATGTTGCATGCCGAGCGTTTGTTCAGATCAGTAGGTGTGCAGAGTACAGAAATACAAAACAGACTCTTCTTCCTCTGTCGCACATCATGATTATTTCAGCGTAAAGTATCACTTCTGATAAAAGGGATGAGGGATGGTTAGTATTTTCTTTTGAAAACCACAACCAAATCCAACCAGTTCACGTTTTTTTTTTTTTTTTTTCTCATTGTTAGAGTTTCTTGCCTTGTAATTTACACAAATATAACTTTGCCACAATAGATCAGATCCCCTCTCTGTATCTTGTGAAATAAGTCATACCATGGAAATAAAATTGACCCAGTACACAAAGTTGTTCTTTCACTGAGTTTTGTGGCTGTGATGGTTTCATTTTGTTCAGTTGCACATTTAGTACGGACCAGTCCATTGGTAGCAACTTTTATGACTGCATCAGTGTATTTTTCAGTCATTCATTAATATTTTTACTGAGATTGATGTTTTTTGTCATTTTTTTTTCTCTCTCTAAAATATTTGACCTTTCAATATAAATTTATTTTTACAATGTGTTTGCTGGTTTTTTAATTTGGTTTTGTTTATTGTACTAGAGAAATATCTGTAAATTTCAGTTCCTAAAAGTTGTGTCTGATGAATTGTGAATTTCATGAGGGCTGATAGATCCAGAACAGACATCATACTGTTGAACATTACATTTAGACTATTTTTAAGAGTTATGTTAATTCTTAGCTCATGCCATCTGAATCAGATTATGTTGGGTACATCATCAGTCTTTGTCTCCACATATGGATCTGATCATGTTGGATTCACATATCGGTACATACGTCTTATCAGGGCACAAGTCTTCATTTGTATTTGTCGATGTGTGGTCACTTTTTCTGATAGTTGATAGAGGTTGACATGTCTCATGAAACATGTTTTAATATGACTGATCCTGAAAATAGTACTTTAAGACATGAGATTGATATATGCAACTTTTGCAGAAAGTACTATACTTGTACATTAAAACAATTGAATTTGTTTGTTTTTTTCTCAAATTCTAAATATGTATTCTTTTAGAACTACATGTACATGCACTGGCTTTGGTGTTAATTTTTTTTTTTTTTTTCTATCTCTGTTTTTCATGATACATATAAGACCCGACTCGATGAAATCAGGCGCTCGTCAAACTCAGCTGACTAGAGAAATCACATTTTTCAGCAGTGAACGAAATTTTTTTTTCTTCACCAAACCCTTCTATATTAATCTAAAAATTCATTTGAGAGCTCAGTTTACTGAAATAGAATACAAGCCTAAAAATTGTAATTTAGTGGCATGGTCTAACAAGGATTAATAAGGATTTACAAAAGTGATTGGCCATTTTCTCAATGAATTCAGCTGCAGCAACAGGCCACCCCCATCGTCTCTTATTACCAATATCTCAACTTCTACTTAAGGTAGAACAATCATTTTTTCACACACTGAAAGGAAAATGAATAATCTCAACATTGATTCCTATAACACCATATGCTCAAAATTTGACGAGAGCCTGGTTTCATCGTGTCGTGTCTCATATTTAATGATTTTGTTGAAATAACCTTGACAGTGCAGATACATATAGATATGCTAATAGTAATAGACTTGTATTGCCATGTGAATCATCCTGTAAGCAAAGGGTATATAGAATAAATATTTTATTGTTTGGTTGAAAAACGTGGAAGTGGGAATTTGATTATTTGTTGGCACTTTGTTGAAAATCCTTGTTTGAGATTTATTTCATGTGATCTGTGTGCTGAAAACAAAAAATTAAGATAAAAAAAGGAGACAACCAAAGCACCCCAGCTTTAATCCCCCTATGTAACCAATGGAATAATATGGAATTATGTTAGGGAAAGAAAAAATAGTTTGAACATAGAGATTTAATAATCTAGGATTTGTCAAATCATTAGCATTTATGGTAGTTCTTCGGGTCGAAAATTTCAAGTAGAAAACAGCCTGTCTGACATATGATTGATGTACAAGAAAACTAACTCCGCTTTTCTAAAGTTGGTTTCTCCTATATTCAAGCCCATTGTATTTACCTTTGCTTGTAAAATTTCCTACAAATTTTATGTGTTTCAATGACCTAATGGTACATACTCGGGTTTTGGCTCTGGGTCTCATACAACTTACCAGCACACCCTATTTATTCACTCAGATGGTTCCCTCTCCAGATTGGCACTATGGAGTGTTACAAAAATCATAATACATGAACATATGTGAGCCTCCATGCAGAAAGGGTCCAGATCGCATTTTTTGGACATAATCATTTTATTGGTTTTCTGAATAGA